>BGPR01035721.1:0-15833 GCA_013235015.1 Araneus ventricosus | reverse complement strand
GAAATCTGATGCATATCGAAAGAACAATCTAGAATTTCGTAAATGTTGGAAATATTCAAAGAGAGAGAGAAATTCAAACTTCTATATATAGTCCAAAACAATGCAGCGTGATATTCTTATCATGTTAAGAAGCATTTTTTATTTTATCGTCTGCGTTTATTATAAAACTATTTCCCCGCCATTTCTAAACCAAATTTTCATAAATTTATATCAAAATAATACAAAATTTGAGATACTTAGCGAGTCTATAGAATGAAATATTTTTGAAATGTAAATTGACTAATTTTTTGAAATCGAAGGTTATGCTGAGAAAGCCGACTCCACAATTAAACAGACTTCTGAGCATTTCAATAGCGAATTATCTATACTTATAAAAGAAAATGTTTGTGTGTGTGTGCGCGTTCTGCGTGCCTGCGTGCGATGTCCAGACGAATCTATCGCACTTACAACCGTGAAATTTGGCACACAGGTAGTCGTAATGGTGACTGAATGCACCTCGAAGCCGAAATTTTAAATTTTAATCTAGAAAATTTTTTATTTAATGTTTTGTGTTGTTTTGGTTGATTTTTCGCACTAATTTCTCAATAGAATGGTTTCGAATAATTGTACGACAAAAATGGATACACCATCGGAAAGAGGACACGATTTCCGTTCTAATGAAGTTAGTTTTGAATTTCTAACGTAATTTACTGAATTTTGAGAATTTTTTTAAAAATAGTCGGTTTCGCAATCGGAATGTTATTTTTGTTTTTAAATTTGTTGCATCCGACTTTCTAATAACACTATTATTTTAAATTTTTTTCAGCTTATAACTAGAACGGTTCTGTCGGATTTAAAACAAGAACGGTTAAAATATCTTTTCAAGTTTTTTTTAAATTAATTTTTTTCTGGACAGTTGAGAGTTATTATTCTCGATCGAGTTCCTCGCGCTGCACTTCTTCGGAACATTGCTGACAATTTTGATTGGCGGACGCGCAGGATACGTCATGACCTTCATCTGAATGAATTACTTCTATTATTATTTTCGGATTCAATTTTAATAATCTTGCTGTATAATAATCATTTTCAGGTTCCAATTTTGTAATATTGCCTTGGATTAACGTCCTCTGTACTGTAGGGCGAAAAAAATAAGCAGGAAAATCAAATAATGTTTATCTTTTGTTTTAATTTTGTTTTCAAAACTTTTTCATGTCATTGTGGGTGTTTTTTTTTTTTCATTCATTTTGTTAAAGTGCTGATTCCACGGGCAACGCCGTGCGCGTACTGCTAGTATAGAATATAATTTTTTAAAAATTCTACTCTATTACGTCAGACTGATAACAACAACGCCATCAGTAGTTTTTTAAATTTATAAATTGATTAATCATCATTGCGAAAAGGAGGCCTGACCACATTTCAAATTGATGATTCATGTAGCTTAATGGTAATAATAAACCGCAAAAAGAAAAAAACCAAATGCCTGTAATGTAAACAAAAATTCAATAAAAAACAAGTAGGAGTAAAATACAGAGGTAGACTTAAAATCACGGTACTATCCCGTCGCCAACATCGTCACACTATCGCCAAACGTTACGATGGCTGCCAACCATTGGGTCTTGAACGCGTTAAATTTAATACCAAAATTTGGCGAGCTGTCGCTGGAAAATATTTGTTTGGCGGCTGTACCATGTTCGGATATCTAACCGGATGCAGACTGAGATATCGCATTAATCGCGGATGCACTTCGGAACAGTAATTGATATGACGATGTAAGAATCTATCAGTGAAACAAAATCTGACAAAGGAGTCATTATTTATCGGTAGAAGCTGGTCACGGCGTCGAAAGATGCGTTTAGAAACATCTTCGGATGAGTTTGATGAGAATGGTTTTCCATCAGTACCTTTGCAACTTGCCGCTTGTAGCATTCGAGTTGTCTTTTTATTTTCTCGTCAACGAAGTATACAAAGAGAAAGTATTATAATCGTCAAAAAAATCGAACTCCAGATTTTGACGAATCTCCACGTTTTAGACCTCCCTGAGTCCGATAAACACAATTTTGGAATTATGTCTTATGGCGTTGGCGCCAAATTTGGCGAAATTATGCAAAATAAAGCCAGGAATGTTCTTCCTCTAGTTACTTCCACAGTATAGCATAGCTTTCACATCAAAGTGTAGATTTCTATCAAATTTTGGAAAAAAATTTGATAGAAATGACAAGATACAAACTTCCCTCTGACAAAATCCGTCAGAGGGAAGTTTGGTTGTCTGCTCATCTGAGTGCGTATGAAAATAATCCAGAAACGCAATGCAATTAAATGTCTACTTTTATCAGTGTTCACAAAATAACAATTGAATGTCTACTTTTATCAGTGTTCACAAAATAACAAATGGATGTCTACTTTTATCAGTGTTCACAAAATAACAAATGGATGTCTACTTTTATCAGTGTTCACAAAATAGCAATTGAATGTCTACTTTTAATACTGTTCACAAAATAACAGTTGAATGTCTACTTTTAATACTGTTCACAAAATAATAATTGAATGTCTACTTTTAATAGTGTTCATAAAATAATAATTAAATGTCTACTTTTAACAGTGTTCAAAAAATTACAAAAAAAAAATGATTCGCCATGAAAAAAAAAAATAACACAAATGTTTCGATGGTGCCAAACTCCCAAATACATTGAAACCATTAAAACGACCACCATCTTGAATTGGAATTAAAAAAATAAAAACCCTTACACATACGTCGTTTTCACTGACCTCAAGGAGCATTTTCATGCCGAATTCGAACATCCCATTGGGTCGTGACTGCGTAACAACTTTGACAGACAGAACAAATGAGCAGAAATGGCGAGCGGTAGAAATGAAACAGGATCTTCCTTCGCTCGGCCAATTAATGTGTTTTAAGCGAAGTATTAAGATTTAGATAAGAATGAGAATTGGAGTATTTGGACCGTCGCGTCGCTTCCATTAAATATTTGGGGCGTGAAATAGGCAACTTATGTTACAACAACGTAAATGGAGTCTCTGAAATCTTCTTTTAGAGAAGGCACTACGCGTCTGTAGTTGGAGAACAAGTGATAGATATCATCAGTTAAATATTTAAACAAAATTTCAATATTAGTCTGGTTTTAAAGTGAGTAGCAGAATATAATTTTAAAGAGTAGCAGAATATGTTAATATATCTTCTCATGAGTAAACTTGTTTGACTACAGTATTATAAAATTTATATCATCAATTAAGTATTTGAAACAAAATTCCCCAATATTAGTCTGGTTTTAAAGTGAGTAGCAGAATATAAAAGTTATTATATCTTCAAGGAGAGCCTTTTACAGCAGCTGTGTTGAGTGAACAATTTAGATATCATCACTAAGTATTTGAACAAAATTTCAATATTAGTCTTGTTTTACAAGTGAAGTAGAATGGAATATTTTATTATATCTTCAGCGAAAGTAAACTTTGTTTGATTCTACAGTGTATTATAAAAATTTATATCATCAATTAAGTATTTGAACAAAATTTCAATATTAGTTCATTTTTAAAGAGTAGCAGAATATGTTATTATATCTTCAGCGAGTAAACTTGTTTGACTACAGTGTATTATAAAAATTTATATCATCAATTAAGTATTTGAACAAAATTTCAATATTAGTCTGGTTTTAAAGTGAGTAGCAGAATATGCTATTATATCTCTTGTAAAGGAGTAAACTTTTGGTTTGACTACAGTGTATTATAAAAATTTATATCATCACAGTTAAGTATTTAAACAAAATTTCAAATATTAGTCTGGTTTTAAGTGTAGGTAGCAGAATATGTTATTATATCTTAGCAGTAAACTGTTTGCTACAGTATTATAAAAATTTATATCATCACTCAAGTATTTGAACAAAATTTCATTAGTCTGGTTTTAAAGTGGTAGCAGAATATGATTTATTATATCTTCAGCGAAACTTGTTTTTGACTTACAGTGTATTATAAAAATTTATATCATCAATTAAGTATTTTGAACAAAATTTCAATATTGTCTGGTTTTAAATATAGTAGAATATGTTATTATATCTTCAGCGAGTAAACTTTTTGACTGACAGTGATATTATAAAAATATATCATCAATTAAGTATTTGAACAAAATTTCAATATATTAGTCTGGTTTAAAGTGAGTAGCAGAATATGTTATTATATCTTCTCAGCGAGTAAACTTGGTTTGACTGCTGCGCATTATAAAAATTTATATCATCACTAAGTATCGGAACAAAATTTCAATATTAGTCTGGTTTTAAAGTGAGTAGCAGAATATGTTATTATATCTTCAGCGAGTAAACTTGTTTGACTACAGTGTATTATAAAAATTTATATCATCAATTAAGTATTTGAACAAAATTTCAATATTAGTCTGGTTTTAAAGTGAGTAGCAGAATATGTTATTATATCTTCAGCGAGTAAACTTGTTTGTCTACAGTGTATTATAAAAATTTTATTAAAATAGCTTGAAGATAAGGTTTAGAGAATTTGTTTGTTGCTGTTGTCTAAAAGTTGCTCATATTATATTGGACCACTAACAGTTGCCTAGATTGAGCGGTCAAATCAAGGAACTATTATCTTGAACTTGAGGGATAACTCAGAAAGCAGTTATTACCATTAGTGATCTTCGAAAATTGGAAATGAAGAAAGCAAAAAGAAAAGAAACAAACAAACAAAGGAACATTATAAACATGAAATGTTGGTTCAAAAAGAACAAAATCTAAGGCTACGTGGTGTTGTATTATACGTGAGGGAAGAAAATTGCTTTAATTATGCTTAAAGAATTTGGTAGTCAAATTTGGGGAACCAGTTTCTTTAATTGGACCTATGACACAATTTTTACTTTCTGGTATACGAAGTGTACAAAGAGAAAGTATTGTAATCGTCAAAAAATTCGAACTCGAGATTTTGACGAATCTCCACGTTTTAGACCTCCCTGAGTCCGAAAAACACAATTTGGGAATTATGTCTGTCTGTGTGCCTGTGAACACGATAACTCGAAAACTATTAGAGCTACGGGGATGAAATTTGGTATGTGATCTTGACACATAATTTGTAGGTGTCTATCAAATTCTGGACAAAATCCATCTACGGGGAGTCTGTCTGTCCGCGGTCATGCGAACTCGATAACTCAAAAACTTGAATAGCTAGATGGATAAAATTTGATACACAGTTTTATCACCATGAATGTAGGTCCGTATCCAATTTTGGGCCAAATCCGACAAAGGGTTGACTGTCTGTCAGTCTGTATAATTTACTTTTGAAAAGAATCTGTTGTCTCCACGCGCATGCGTACTGGAAGCAAACTTCTGGGCACGCAGAAGCTATGGAGCGAATTATGTCAGTTTGTCCTTGAGCCTGTAAGAGCGGAAAATCGGTACGCATCTCTTTGAATTGGATTCTTTACCTTGATATTTTTCAATCACTATAATGAAAAACCTTCTGATAGTCATTGCATTCTGGTTCGAGTAGGTTCGAATTTTTTTAGCCACGCGGGGGAAGGGGAAACGGCACATTTTGGGGAAGTGTACGAGAAAGTTTAGGGGAGAACACTCTCACTGGTTTGTCTCATTTTTAACATAGGACTACGTTCCTCCCGTTGGGGTCTCAGGAAGGAATTTGATTCACACGCCAAAACTCCACAAAAAACGTTGTATGGGAGATCCTCTGTATCTCGGTAACTACATATGCTAAAAACGTAACCAATGTCTTATTTTAGATCGATGAAGAGTTTCATAGTTAAAAATGTTCCAATTATTGTTAAGGGTGACTTTAATGTAGATGCCAAGAGGAATGAGAAAGCGTTCGGTTTCATGAAGAAGCATTTTGGTTTGAACATGGTGCCAACAAATTATCCTAGTACTCTGGGGAATTCATATATTAATTCAAATTTTAATAAAAACATTAGTCTCGAATTATTAAATTATGTATGTTAGTTTTCAAATCATCGACCGATACTACACAGAATTGTAACATATCCACGCACGACTGAAGAATTCAAAACAAAGAATTGACATTGTAATATATTTTATTAAGAAATAAAACCATTTTCATTGTAACCTTAGTTTCATTTTATTTCGCCAACTTTCCATACATTAGTATTTCAGACAAATAAAAGAGAATTGAGAGAAACTCCGAGAAACAAAAGAAAATTTAAATTAACTTCGAGAAACAAGAGTATGGCGAGTAACTTCGAGAAACAAAAGAGTATCGCGCGTAACAAAGAGAATCCGAGAAACTTCGAGAAACAAAAGAGTCACGTGAGTGAAGTAGTCCTACGTCTTTAACATCAGCGGCTGTTTGAAAAGACAACCTTCCGTCATTTTTTTCTACTTTAAAGTGTATTTCACAGAAATTTAACTGCAATGTTTTGAAGAGAAATAAACTTCAAGTTATTCTACCACTTTTTTACTTTCTCGCACACAAAGAGAAAGTATTGTAATAGTCAAAAAATTCGAACTCGAGTTTTTGACGAATCTCCACGTTTTAGACCTCCCTGAGTCCGAAAAACACAATTTTGGAATTATGTCTGTCTGTGAACACGATAACTCGAAAACTATTGGGGCTACGGGGATGAAATTTGGTATGCGGTCTTTACACATAATTTGTAGGTGTCTATCAAATTTTGGACAAAATCCGTCTTCGGGAAGTCTGTCTGTCTGTCCGCGGTCATGTGAACACTAAAACTCAAAAACTTGAATAGCTAGATGGATAAAATTTGGTACACAGTTTTATCGTCATGAATATGAATGTAGGTACGTATCAAAGTTTGGACCAAATCCGTCGAATAGTTGATGGTCTGTCGGACTGTATATTCGCATACTGACTTAGATAAATAAAAATTGGTCTGACGATTGCTACCATTAATTATAGATCTATGCTCAAATTTCGTTCCAATCGGTAAAAACAAGGCGTTCAAATTGCATAATTAATTTTTTTAATCCGGTTCTTCATGTGCATGCGTACTGGTAGCAATCTCTGTGCGGAAGGATTACGTTACTTTGTCCTTGAGCCCGCAAGAGTGGAAAATCGGTACGCATCTCTTTGAATTTGATTCTTACCTAAATATTCGACAATCACTATTATCTACAATGATAAACCTTCTGATAGTCATTGGATTCTGGATTACAGTAGGTTCGAATTCTTTTATCCACGCGAGGGGAGGGGAAACAGCACCTTTTTGGGGAAGTATACGAGAAAGTTTAGGGGAGGCCACTCCCGCTGGTTATTAAAATAACTTCTCTCTTAATTGTGCATTAAACCAGCGGGACTGACCTCCCCTAAACTTTCTCGTATACTTCTCAAACATTTGTCATTTCCCTTCCCCCTGCGTGGATAAAAAATTCGAACCTACTGTAACCCAGAATGCAATGACTATCAGAAGGTTTTTCATTGTAGATTACAGTGATAGTAAAATATTTAGGTGAAGAATCATATTCAAAGATATGCGTATGTATTAAAACTTAGCAATATTTATTTTCTATCAAACTGTAGACAATGCAAGCTCCGTGTGCGGAGGACAAAACAGGAGAAGACCTTGTTCGTAAGCTTGTGCATGCGCAGAGATTGCTTCCAGTACGCAAGTAAAACAAGGACAAAGTGATTTAATCTTCCGCGTGCACAGAGATTGCTACCAGTACGCATGCATATGGAGAATCGGATTAGAAAAATTAATTATGCAATTTGAACGCCTTTTTCTTTACCGATTCAAACGAAATTTGGGCAGAGATCTATAATTAATGTTAGCTACCGTTATACCAGTTTTTATTTATCTAAGCCAAAGGGTTTATGTAGATATAATTTTTAAAATTATGCGATTATACAGTCCGACAGACACTCAACCCTTCGTCGGATTTCATCCAAACTTTGATACGGACCTACATTCATGGTGATAAAACTGTGTACCAAATGTTATCTATCTAGCTATTCAAGTTTTTGAGTTATAGCGTTCACATGAACACGGACAGACAGAAAGACAGACTTCCCGTAGACGGATTTTATCGAAAATTTGGTAGAAACTTACAAATTGCGTGCAAAGATCGCATGCCAAATTTCATTCCTGTATCTCTAATAGTTTACGAGTTATCGTCTTCACAGACATACAGACACACAGACATAATTCCAAAATTGTGTTTTTCGGACTCAGGGATGTCTAAAACGTGGAGATTCGTCAAAATCTCGAGTTCGAATTTTTTGACGATTACAATACTTTCTCTTTTCTCTTTAGGCGGTCCACATTCGGCAACCTTTCCGTATAAACCACAAGTGCGTGGATGACAAAACCGTGAATTCTCAAAACAAGCACCACCGTTTCTCGAGAAGTTTTCACGCTCCAATGTTGTTGTTATTGTTTCACCCCTTGAATTAGTTCCAAATTAGAGGATAAGTGCCATTTCCGCTCATGCGCCGCATCGAGATGATACCGGTTTTCAGATTAGTTTGAGGTGGGCGAGGTTGACACAACAATGCGTAAATAACGTCGCAAAAAACAGACAAAAGAACATGAAAAAAAAACACGAATTCATCCGTCAAGGTCTCCGTGAATCAGCGCTCGCGAAGGCCAGGAGAGGGTTTTTTCCCCCTTGTTCTCCACGTGTTGTTGAAGTTGTCAGAAATCTCCCTCCTGCTCACAGCTCGCGGAATTGCGTCACAACTATCAATAGCTAGGAAGTGGATGCGCCAAGATTTCGCCAGGAAACCTTCGTGTCCTGTTCATAAAGATAATTAAGAGATTCGATAAAGACAATTAACCCCTTCGGGACGAGCGCCACATATATGCGTTTCAGTTTGACTCCTCTCAGGGCCGGCACCCTTGCGTTACGATGGAACTGCTGATCAGGGCCGAGAGCCGCATATATGCGTTTGGCATTTGGAACAAAATGTTTTCTATCAGATGGCGTTACTATTCCATGTTTCTTTCAGAAGATTGGTCCCGTACATTGGTATTTCTCTCTCCGAGGTTAGATTGTAGTCGGACACGTGTCTGTGAATCATTCTATTAGAATTATTTGATTTTTGAGATATAAACAGAAACATGAGTGTAAATAGAAGCATGTGTTAAAGAGCTCTTTAACTCATTTTGGAGTGATTTGGTTTATAGTTTCTCCTCTCGCTTGGGTTGAGATTTTATGGGAGATATTCTGTCAAGGGTTTTTATGCCTCTCTATTTTATTTTTGCAGTTATTGCTAAAAGAACGCGTTAACTTTCCGAGGAGGAAATATGTAAATTTTTAAATAACAAATCAATGGATTTTTCCGACGATAGTGATAAAGCAACAATTATTAGAGTTCTTCAGATAGTTATGAATCATCAAATTCTGAATTAGAAGAGGATAGTACTAATATATCGATTCCAATTCCGTCATGTCAGTGGAGTCCTAAAATCGAAGATTTTTCAGAAGGCTTTGAAGAGTTAATTATTACAATTTTCTTGAAGTATTTTATAATATTGAATGTAAATATTTATTTTTCCTATATTTTCGAATTTTGCATCAGTAATCTAGTGTTTATTTTAGGTACTTTCAATTATAGGGAAATTCACTATATTTTTTATTTTTTATTATTAAAAATCAAGTATTTTAATTAAACTTTTTTATGATTTAGAATATGATATCGTTTACCGCATATTTACAAATGGTTTCATTTCTATGTAAAGGACACTTTTTATGCATTATTATGCAACGCGCACTTTTAATGCGTGTTAGGCTTAGCGGGAGAAAATGCTTCGGCCGGTGGGCACAGAATGCGCTTGCCAGCTCCCGGCCGCTGGGCACGTTTCCTTCAGCGAGCGGCCGTCCCGAAGGGGTTAAAGGAATTCGAACTAGGGATGACGGTTATTGCAAAAAAAGTTTTTCGGTTAAACCGGTTTTTTTCACCTGCGGTTAAAACCGCTCAAAATAACCGGTTTTTGTTTTTTTTTTATAAAAAAAGTAACGTTTGTGGACAGACTTTCTTATTAATAATAATATACAGTAAGTGAGTATTAATAAAATAATTGATGTAATAAGTAATTATTATAAATAAGTAATTAATACGCTATGTAATAATAATAAATGAGTAATTATTGCAATAAGTAAGTATTATAGACAAATTCTTTTATTAACATTGTTTTCACAAGAAATGAATTCATTGGCCACTATTTATCATCTAATCTGCTCATGAAGACTCTTTCAGCAATCTGTTGATCCGTGAGTCGACACCTCTCATCGGAAACAATATCATTCAACGTAGATACTAATCTTTCGGACGCCACAGGACTTCCGACTAAAGATAAATATTTTTGGCTATAAAAAACAGACGCCGTTTCCAGACAAAATTTTTTATTAGTATTGTTTTTGCAGGAAATCAATCCATTGGCCGGTTATTCAGCTCTTTTCCACCTCCGGTTTAACCTGGCAGTTATAACTGCTCAAAATAACCGGTTTTTGAAATAACCGGTATTCGGGGGTTTTTTTATAAAAAAACAAACGCCATTTGTTGACAAAAATTTTTATTAATATTGTTAATTATTAATATTGTTTTTACAGAAAATCAATCCATTGGCCAATATCTATCTGTTCATAAAGACTTTCAGTAATCCGCCAACCAACAGACACCTCGAGGAAGCGGTTGTCTTTTATTGGCCTGAGATGATGAAATTCAAAGCTTCATGACTTGGTAAATTTTAGTCTAGTCGAACCTCAAGTCGAGCCTAGCTTCCGACCCGGTTTTTGGATTTAAAAAAAAGTTTTAGACCGATAATCCTTTGGATAAATAAGAATTTAGATTATAAGAATAAGTAGAAAGATAATAAGATAGAAGAATAATAATATAGAGAATAAGATATAAGAATAAGAATTTAGATAATAAGATGTAAGAATAAGAAGAAAGATAATAAGATAGAAGAATAAGAAGAAAGATAATAAGATAGAAGAATAAGAATATAGATAATAAAATATAAGAAGAAGAAACATAATAACATATAAGAATAAGAAGAAAGATAAGATATAAGAATAAGAATATAGATAATAAGATATAAGAATAAGAAGAAAGATAATAAGATATAAGAATAAGAAGAAAGATAATAAGATATAAGAATAAGAATATAGATAATAAGATATTAGAATAAGAAGAAAGATAAAAAGATATAAGAATAAGAATATAGATAATAAGATATAAGAATAAGAATATAGAGAATAAGATATAAGAATGAGAATATAGAGAATAAGATACAAGAAAAATAAGATATATGGAGAAAGATATCAAGATATAAGAAGAAAGATAATAAGATATAAGAAAAATAAGATACAAGAAGAAAGATATTAAGATATAAGAAGAAAGATATTAAGATATAAGAATAAAGATATTAAGATATAAGAAAAAAGACAATAAGATATAAGAAAAATAAGATATAAGAAGAAAGATAATAAGATATAAGAAAAACAAGATATAAGAAGAAAGATAATAAGATATAAGAAAAATAAGATACAAGAAGAGAGATAATAAGACATAAGAAAAATAAGATATAAGAAGAAAGTAAACAAGATGCATGATTATACACGTGTGTGTATAAGGATTGATTTAGCGCTTTAGGAAGCTGAAAATATTGTTATTCATCGGTTTCAATTCCTAACAATGAATCTGTGTGTTTTGCTATTATATGGTTCTTATAATAACCGCTATCCAACAAGAATATGTTAAAGATGCATCATTCGGATTGGTTCAGAGAATAACCCACCATGCTTGAAAGAGTTAATGGATAACGACGCTTTATTCTAGAATATTCCGGAAAACACGAAACACAGGTAACAAGAAACACAGCACTTGCACAAATTAGCAACACAAGCAGATAGACGATTCAAGTCGATCAAACACGTTCATCCCATCTCAGCACCTCCGGGTTTTTATGCCTTTTCCGACAGGATGTGATGTCACATAGAATCATCTTGAGAAATCCGGATTTCTGCTCCTATGAGAGATATGACCATAATTCTCGAAGATTCGAGTTTCTTCATTTTGTCGACAAGGTCGGGGGTCAATGGCTTCCAGTTCCTCCCCGGCCTCCCATAGAATCTCTGCAAATACCTCTTTGCAACGATAAGACTAACACTGCTGGAAAGCTACATAACAGGTTCATAACAATATCAAATTTCATTTACCCAAGTCTTAGCATTTTTAAGTTATGGCATTCACATAAACGCGAATATGCAGATCAACAGACAGCCAACCTCTTGACGGATTTGAGCCAAAATTTGACACAGATCTACAATTTTAATGATCAAATTAGCCAAATTTCATCCATATAGATCTCACCGATTCTGGCTATCATGTTTTCAGAAGCATGATTTTTTTTAAAAAAATTTTGAAAATAAACTTTCGGCAGTAGTCACGATCATAGGAATAGTTAAATAAAATCAAAGCAGTACATGGCATTCATTTTATTTATTACTAGCAGTAAATTATGTTTGAAGCTCAAAACAAAGTTCATTAGAACGAAAATTGTTTGTTCTCTCCGATGGTGCATTGATTGTTTTTCAACGATCATTAGAAAAGATACTATAGCCGTAAACGTGCCAAAAATGACCCAAAACAACATAAAACATTAAATAAAAAATTTTCTAGATAAAATTTTAAAATTCGGGCTTCGAGGTGCATTGAGTCACCTTTACGACCACCTGTGTGCCCAATTCCTTCGCTGTGGTTCGTCTGGACATCGCGTGCACACACAAGCATTGCCTTTTATAAGTATAGATTTATTGATTATTTATCACTTGATCGTTATTAAGTACAGTGGAGTCTCCCTATAACGAAATCGCTTGGTTCCAGTTGAAAAATTCGCTATAGAGAAAATTTCGTTATACGGAGATTAGAGATTTTTGCAGTTATTTAAGTAAATGTTACAAACCTTTTAGTATGCGCGATAAGTTCAAAAACATTTAATTATGACTTTCAATTAAAAATGAAATAATATTTATTATAAATTTGTTAAAATTATACTAATTTTTATTGTATAAATAAAATGCTCAAAAGTGAAGACAATTCACCAATTTAGAGAACAATATGTACTAGTACGGATAAACATAAAATGCGTATTGTCACATCCATTTGCTGTTTCCACCCCGATTCTTGGAATCTTGACCCTTAGAAATGTTGCTCCCCCTATAGAAACCTAGGTCCCCACAACTGCATTACCCTTCACATAGCATTCTATTGTTATGTGTTATCGCTGGACTGAACAATGCGAGTGGTTGCACATGTGAGCGATTTGTTTGCACAGAAATTAGCAACTTTCTTCAAAAATGACAAAAATCGAAAAGATAAAGGTCTGAAAAATTCGTCATAGGGAGAAAACCACTTCGTTATATGGAGAATATTTTGAATGTTATTTAACATTCCGATTGAAAATTTCGTTATAGGGAGAAATTCGCTGTAAGGAGACTTCGTTGTAGGGAGACTCTACTGTACTTAGCTTTATTCATACATTTTTTTTCGGTCCTGGGCAGTAAGACAATAGCGGGGTCTATGCAAGTGTGAGGACTGAGTTGAGGACATTCCCCTCCAAAACCGTGGGTTTCTGCCTTTTACCAGTGCTGCCAACAAAGAGTTACGCCACTGCTCTATAGCTAAGTGCATACCTTAAGGTTATCGTCCGAATCAGTGGATGCGGCGTTTGCCCAGAACAAAACCACTTCCTCTCCGTGTTTGCTCTTCGTCTTATTCTTCCCAGGCGTTCGGCTGCTCAAACACAATTTGCTTCCGTCGGACATCTGCTTTTGGTTTTGCTTCACCTTCCACAGAGCGGAACGAATGCTTGGCTCCAACATTTCATATACAAGAGAGAGTGTCTCCCCTCTACTTTCTCGGGTACTCACACAACACGGCGCCTTTCACTGCCAGCTTTATAATAGCGTCGATTAACAAGCAATACCCTCTATCTCAATTTTTTACTTTCTCGTATACGAAGTATAGAAAGAGAAAGTATTGTGATCGTCAAAAAATTCGAACTCGAGATTTTGACGAATCTCCACGTTTTAGACCTCCCTGAGTCCGAAAAACACAATTTGGGAATCATGTCTGTTTGTGAACGCGATAATTCGAAAACTATTAGAGCTACGGGGATGAAATTTGTTATGTGATCTTCACACATAATTTGGAGGTTTCTCTCAAATTTTGGACAAAATCAGTCTACGGGAAGTCTGTCTGTCTGTCCGCTTTCATGTGAACTCTATAACTCAAAAACTTAAATAGCTAGATGGATAAAATTTGGTACATAGTTTTTTCATCAGAAGTGTAAGTCCGTATCAAATTTTGGTCCAAATCCGTCGAAGAGTTGAGTCTCTCGATCTGTGTAATCGCATACTTTTAAACGCCATAACTTCTTAACAAAATTACTTAGATAAATGAAATTTCGTATGTAGTCTTGAAACCCCAACTGTAGATTTGTCTCTAATTTTCATTTAAATATATTAAAAGAAAGGTGTTGAAATTGCAAGGAGAGAGTGTTTTCACCACCTTGGGGAATACCGCACGTTTTCCGGCGTTCGGTGTACTTTTTTCCCCTACCTGTGTTATTCTTATGCGGGGAAGTTTTGGGGAGGCCACTCCCGCTGCTTTTGGGAATGCGTTGTTAACTGAGAACCTAAAGGATAGTTGAAAGATTTGTGGATTCTACATAATTTTTATATCGAATTATAAAGGCAGTAAATGACTTTTTTTAGTTCACAAGTGCAAAATTGTGATAATTCGATGCACGTACGCCGTACGGAAAAATCAGTTAGGAGGTTAAAATTTTGGACACAATCGGTCGAAAAAAAGGGTTCCAAAACACATACTCAGTTTTTATCACAACAAAACGCGCCTTTTTGTGTTAGAATACAAACCAGCGGGAGTGCTCTCCCCTAAACTTTCTCGTATACTTTCCCAAAAAGGTGCTGTTTCCCTTCCTCCCGCGTGGATAAAAAAATTCGAACCTACTCTAATCCAGAATCCAATGACTATCAGAAGGTTTTTCCTTCTAGATTAAAGTGATTCTAAAATATTTACTTACAGAATCAAATTCAGAGATGCGTGCGATTAAACGCGAACCGATTTTCTACTGTTACCGTCTCAGGGACAAAGTTGTGTAATCCTACCGCGTGCACAGGCATTGCTACCAGAGACTGCTACAGTACGCATGCGCATGGAGTTCGTTTCAAAAGGAAAAAAGTATGCGATTATACAGACTGACAGACAGTCAGCCCGTAGACGGATTCGGCCCAACATTTTATACGGACCTACATTCATGACGATAAAACTGTGTACCAAATTTTATCCATCTAGCTATTCAAGTTTTTGAGTTATAGTGTTCGCATGACTTCGGACATACAGACAGACAGTCTTCCCGTTGACGGATTTTGTCCAAAATTTGATAGAAACCTACAAATTATGTGAAGACCACATAACAAATTTCATCCCGTAGCTCTAATAGTTTTGAGTTATCGCGTTCAGCACAAATGACATAATTCCAAAATTGTGTTTTTCGAGACTCAGGGAGGTCTAAGAAGTGGAGATTCGTCAAAATCTCGAGTTCGAATTTTTTTGACGATGCACAATACTTTCTTCTTTATACTGTACAAGAGAAGTTATATACGAGAAAATAAAGAGTGGAAGCGAGTATCACTCCCGCAGGCTTTAATACTAACAGTCTCTCAAAATGGAAGGCTTGAACTCCGAATAATAAACCGGCAGATGTTTCCCCACAAAGCGCGGCTACAAGCAAGTGCTGTCGAAAAAAACAAACAGAGACGATGGCAAGTCTCTGAATGTAATGTTTCATTACGAGAGCAATACGTAACTGAACGAAGTACAGA
>BGPR01035720.1:0-15834 GCA_013235015.1 Araneus ventricosus | reverse complement strand
CCTTGGTGATTTTGATGATGATGATATGAATTCACCAACAAAGGCACGCAAATTACTATCTATTGCTCAGAGTCAACAGAAAAAATGGAAAATGAAAATAAAAAATGCGGAGAGAAAAACCAAGAAGTTGGAAAAGAAACTCTTTACATTGACAGAAATGCTATCAGATCTTAAGAAGAAATGTCTAGCGACAGAACCAGCTGCTAATGTTTTAAAGGTATAGTTTTCTTTCCCCTTTTTTCTATTCTTTTTTTAAAATTCCTGATTTGATATAAAATTGTGACAATGTCTAAAATGGAAATGCCAAATTATAAAATGAAAGTTACAAGAAACCCTTGTGAATCTGCATAAAAATTGTCTATTTCCAAGCAGGGTTGGCATGAGTTATGTCACTTGATTTAAATTAGATTTAAATCACTGATTTTTTAAAAAAAAACAAAATTGATTTAAAACAAAAATTTATGTATATATTTCTACATTCCGGTTCTTTTAATTGTGCGGGTCCTATAGATCTGAACCTCGGATTAGAATCCCAGTCAGAACTTGAACCTGTATAATATTATTTGCGAGCAGTCCACCTGCAACTTTTATCTTTGTACATGTTTATCTATTTTATATATATATATATATAAACTGTAACTACATCCATGTTTATTTTTGTATATAATTGTAAATGCATGTATTGATATTCAGCATCATTCAACCAACCAGCCCCCTAATTAAATACACAAAAAAATGTAAAATTTGCTATTATGCTTAATATGTGAATATAATTTAATGACATTATTTTTCTTAAAATTTATTTTTAATAAGGAATTGTAGTTTTAAAAGTTTAATTTCATTGTCATTTTTTAAAAGTCTTTTGAAATAACTAAATCTTGGTTTTCAACATTTAAATCTTTTTTTTCCAGACAATGTTTGATGGACCAGCTTTAGAGATGTTACTTAGAGCATCTGGTCTTAAAAAGGGAAAGTATGCTCCAGAATTGAGAAGTTTTGCTTTGACACTACACTTTTATTCTAAGAAAGCCTATGTGTATGTGAGGAAAGTTTTCAAAACTTGTTTGCCCCATACATCAACAGTAAAAAAATGGTATCAAGTAGTTGACGGATCACCTGGATTTACCAAGGAAGCTCTTGAAGTGTTAAAATGCAAAGCTGTGGAAGCTTCTCAACGAAACAGACAACTTGTGTGTTGTCTTATTATAGACGAAATGTCAATTCGAAGACAAACCGAATTAGATAATGGCAAATTATGTGGATACGTCGACTATGGAACTGACTTGGAAAGTCCTGAACTACCAATTGCTAACAGTGCATTAACATTTATGGTTAATGCAGTGAATGGAAATTGGAAAATTCCAATTGCATATTTTCTAATTGACGGATTGAATGCTATCGAGCGAACAAATTTAATTAAGATAGCTTTAGAATGTTTGCATGAAACCGGAATCAAAGTGGTTGCATTAACTTTTGATGGCCTACTTTGCAACTTTAAAGTTGGTAATGAATTGGGAGCAAGACTAGAGGCAGTCAATTTAAAATCAACTTTTCCGCATCCAATAACTGGTGAAGATGTATGTATTTTTCTTGATCCCTGCCACTGTTTGAAGTTAGTGCGCAACACCTTGGGATCTAAAGGTTCAATGTTTGATGCTAATAACCAAATTATAGATTGGAGTTATGTGGTAAAATTAGAAAAATTTCAGCAAGATGAAGGACTCTTGGCAGCTACAAAAATTCGAAATCGCCATATTCAATGGTACAACGAAAAAATGAAAGTAAAATTAGCAGCACAGACATTAAGTGAAAGTGTTGCAAATGCTTTGGACTGGCTAGCAAATGATTTAAAAAAAGCAGAATTTAAAGGTTGTGATGCAACAGTTCGATTTATTCGTCTATTTGATAAGCTATTTGACAGTTTGAATAGCAGAAATTTACTTAGTAAAGGTTTTAAATCGCCAATTAAAATGGATAATGCAAAAACTTTTTTTGATTTTTACAATGAATGTGATTTATACTTACGAAACCTAACAATATCAAAAGATGGAATCAATGTTGTCTCAAGCAAATGGAGGACAGGGTTTTTATGGTTTTTAATATGCATAGAAAGTGTGAAAGGCTTATATAAATCATTGATTGAGCCAGATGAATCTGCGCTGTCATTTTTAATGACATATAAATTCAGCCAAGATCACTTGGAAACTTTTTTTAGCATGATTAGAAGTCGTGGGGAATATAACAATAATCCTTCCGCAAAGCAATTCAAAGCAGCTTACAAGCAATTGCTAGTGAGGCACGAAATAGCCTCTTCAGAAAATGCTAATTGCATTTCTCTTTCAAAAATAAGTATTCTAAGTGTAGGAAGTCAGGGTAAAAGTAAAAATAATTTTGTACAAAATATTAATCATGACAATGATCGTCGTTTAAGTGACGATTTGCAAATAATCGATAACTCTGAGGCAGCAACATCTGATCATGCTTACTCTAAAATACCTTCCTCTAAAATATTAAGTGAGTTAAGTCAGGATTTGTGCAGCGTAAATTAATTTCTGCAATTAAATGTGAGGAATGCTCTGATGCATTAATATATGATGAGAATTCTGCAGAAAATTCATATCATTTAATAAATCGTAAAAATAAAGGTGGTCTTATTAAGCCAAGCAAAGATGTTTATCAACTCTGTAAAATTGGAGAAAAAAGTTTTCGCATAATTCAAGCTGCTGGAAAAATTACTTCAAAAAATGTTTTGGAATTGTTGATTGCGGATTCAATGAGAAAAATAAATGTAAATAATGTATTTTCTGTTTTAAATAATCATATATTAAATCAAACTACTTTCGATAATCATATTATTTTTTTAATCAAAAGTGTGTTATTTGAATATTTTAAAATTAGACTTTGTCATGTTGCAAAATCAATTACTGCTTCTTTGCAAATCAACAGAGTTAGAAGCAAAAATACTAAATTAACGATATTTAAAGGACATTAAATGTAAATTCTAAATCATCCATAAAAATCTAAAATTTGTAATGTTAAGAAATAAATTTCATTAGTAACCACTGTTTTTAAATTAAAGCTCACCTTTATCTTTCTTTTTTAGCTGTATGTTCCAAGTGCTATTTTTGTAAAAATACTGTTTATGTAGTTTACTAGCTTGAATAAATATGCTTATGACAAGAATTGGTGTCAATTTAATTAAATATGAAAACATAATGCAACAAGAAGAACCAGAAATCTGCGTTTTGAATTATGAGTACTGAACACTTTGCAAATAAATACCATCAGATGCAAGAAACTCGCAACAATTGTTACGGGTTGAATCAACATGACATGACCTGTCGTCAGGCAAAAATTGGTAAGTACGAATGCAGCAGGTGTTATTGTGTGTAGCATCGTTATAGCTAGATATTTTCAAGGTGTATGAGATCTTATCCCTACCCAAAGAAAACAATTTAAGAATATTTTGTTGTGATAAGAGTATCATTTCAATTATAAGTAAAACACTTTTACTTAAACTAAATAGAAAAATGAAGGAAAGAGAAACTGATCCTATAAAAACAGTAAAAGAAATGAATAGGCAAAGTCAAAACAGTTACATTACCACTTAAACGAAACAATAAGAATAGAAAATGGAACAATATTTAATTTAAAAAATAAATAAAATCTCATAGAAAATATAATTTTAGTATGCTTCCTTTGAGGTTAAAAATTTTACTACAAGGCTAACAAGAAAAGAAAAACAAAGGGACAAAAATGGAAAATTTACGATAAGATTAAGTAAATAAAATAATTTGAGAACTAGATTACGAACAAGATGTTACAGAGATATTTTTTTCACACATGTACATATCAAAATGAGTTAAATATTAAAGGAATCTTGGATTTTTAGTACACATATAAATCAAAATGAGTTTGGCTGAATTCTTGATTTAGTTAGATAAAGAAAAGGTGTAGAGGAGCAGGAAGGATGATTTAGCTATTAATCATACCTTCATTATAAAAATTAAAAATACTGTTACTTTCGAACTGCAGTTTCTTTCCCTCTTGATGTTTAACTATTTTAAATTCTTTAAAAAAAATGACAAATTTTATACTGAAGTAAGAGATCATGCCAGTCTCCCAAATAATGCTTGTTTTATGAAAATTTTAGACATGAAATTCCTTTTACTTTTTGGCATAAAATTTCTCTTTGGCATGTGTTCAATTTTATTTTGAAATTCCCAGGGGAGGGGGAAAAACATAAAAATATTGCATTGTAATCGAAATTATGTATAAATAATTTTTTGTCCATACAGAACGTAGAAATGCTTGTAAGATTAATATAATCAGGTACGTGCTAAACTAGATTAAAAGCTTGTCAAATTAAGTGGACCTTGAAGTCAAGCACAGAAGTCTGATTTTATGTAAAATAAATGAACATTAAATACTACCTTCTGAAAATATAAATGAAACTGTGTAGAATAATGGAAAGAAATTAGATCGAAATTGTAACAAAAAAAACTTATTGCTTTAAAAATCTACAGTATCTGAACTAAAAAATATTAAATAATTATTTAATTTATGATTGATGGATTTCATTATTTTATTTATTAATTTGTGGGGAAAAGAATAACGAAATTCTCGGTAAAAATCTAATGAATCCATCCGTCCCATTTCGAAACTGTCTGGAATATTTGTATAATGCTCAGGACTTGCTTAATCGTATAAAACTACCAATTTTTTTGCCAAAAACGGCGATATAGTCATGGGTATAGCACTCAGTTGGCAACCTTTTATCGCCAAATTCCCAGTGTCACGTGACTTATCTTGGTGCTACTTTATTCAAGCCATTTCAATGGGAAGGCGCTCTCTAAGTATTCTTACTCTGAGGTTATTTATCCCAACGTGAAAACTACGTTGGGCCAACGTTGTTGTTGCCAACCGTATAAGCTGAGATTGGGTTTTTGTTGGCAAAACTACCCACCGTTTGCCATCAATGCCGACCATTTCCCAACGTTGGGCCAACCAACTGTGCTACTAGGGATAACATTTTCTGAAATCTTCTTTCTAATGAGATTTATCGAAAATTAAAATTTCAGATTAAGGAAAAATGTTTGCTAGGGATACACATGAAGAATGCTCATAAAAGTTATGTTCATTCATTTTTTTTAAAAAGGATTCATTGATATACATGGGGTAGCTCCAATTGAAAGAAATCTGTTCGGCCAAATTTGGTCTGCATGCTATTTTGATTTATGCAAAAAAAAAAAAAAATTAATCACTAACTGCAATTTAGTGTTGTACTAGGACATTCTTTGGCAAATATATGCAGGCCTTATCATGACTATAAGTTCACACTCAGGATAGTGAATCCATAGGTCCCTACGGTTTACCATACTCATGCAAGGTGGAGAAATTCCTAACATTGGATTATGTTTTGGGGCAAGGTTTTTTGCAGATAAATGGATAATTAGCGCACATTTTCTTGTAGGTGGTCACCACATGCATTGAGTCGCGCTACCTATTATTTTGGGTTGTGCCATCATCTGAAAAGCAGGGGTGAAAATCTTCCGCGGATGCGCGATTTTCCGCTTTTTTGTAAACTGATAATTATGCAGGACTTTTTTGTGCCTTTTTCTTTTATAAAGTAAAATCTGATTTATATATATTTTAGGTTTATGATATATATATTTTATAAAAATTGATATTATAAAACATCTATCCTATTAAAATTCGAACGTCGATAGACGTATGTATGTCCTTCTGTCTTCTCACAAACCATTGAATCCTGAAACTAGCCGTAAGTACCAAAAGATAGAAAATAATCCAAGGAATCCATTTCGTCCGAAATTTTTATTACTTAAAAAGATATTAATTAAAAAGTGTCAAAATGAATAAAATATAGTGCCACCATCTATTGGCAACTCCTATAACTATGTGACAATAAGTAAATGAATGAAATATAGTGCCGCCATCTATCGGCAGCTCCTATAACTATCTGCCACATCGGTTGTTCTTGCATCTGGTTTGTATAAAATGTTTTATTTATTTTTTCTTTTTTAGGGAGTCTCCGTGTTTTGGAGTTTTGATTTAATAAACATCGGAAAAAAATAGTTTTCCTACATTTTTTCTTTCTTTTTTTGACGAACGTTTCATTTCGCAATATATTTTTTACGTTCGTTGGAGAAAATATTTTTCATTTTTATCCGTTCTTTTTTCCATTATTCAAATACGGGCAAGACGAAAATATATGTTTGTGGTGTTTAATTTATCAGTTTGGTGTACTATGAAATCGTTTCTGTTTCCTATTTCGTTTTATTTTGCAAAACAAAATATTATGCTAACCTGTTTTAATTTATAAACATTGGAATTCTCACGTTTTCATTCAAGCCATACTGTTTTAAGGTAGTAAAAAGGCTAAAATTGAAAGTTTTAATCCAACAAGAGAGGATTCAAAACAGATTTAAGTTTGTGGGGACGCTTAGTGACAATATTTGTAGGGAAAAAAACAGCGGGCATATGGAAAAATGTGAATTCCGAGAAACGCTGGATAATAACGCTATAAGGTAATTTAAAGGTTGGATTTAAAAATTTTAATTAAACAATATACAGGGTGCGTAGCGTCATGAAAAGTGCTTAAATTTGAAAAACATTTTTAAGCACCTTAAAAGTGCTTAATTTTGAAAAAAGGTCCTTAGAAAGTGCTTAATTTTCTAGAGAACTGCAAAAACTTTTTTCTTTTCTGATTCCTTAGGAGTTGAATACGATAAATCGAAAGCATAGTCATAATGCCTTGTTTACCGCAAGCATCAAGAATGAAAACCGACGAAAGAGAAGAATTAGGGGAAGGTCTTCAGGGTCAGATAGATCCTGGGGTGTCAACACATGTTAAGATAACGCTTATAGTGCAGTCAACGAAGGCCCAAAATTAGGGTGAAAAAAACATTAAATCATATAGTTTTGAAAATTGGTTCACATGTTCGTCAGATGCTGCTGATGAACATACTAAAAGTCCCAGGTCCAAAGGGGGGGGGGATCACCCTTTTTTTTTCAATATCTCGAAAACTTTTCAGTTTTCAAATTACAATTGACTTAACGAGTTAAAGAGCGGGAAATTCCCTACAAGTGCATGCATTTATTATTCTTCTAGTTTTAATAGTTTCCGAGATATTGGGTTTCAAAATTTGCCGCCATCTTGGATTTCATCCCCTTTTTTAGTCTTTTTTGAATATCTCAAAAACTATTCAATTTTTAATTACATGTAACACAAGAAATTAATGATCGTAAAATTTCCTACAAATTGCATGCCTTTCTTTTTCTTTTAGTTGTAATATTTTTCGAGATATTTAAGAAAAACTAAAAATAAAATCATAGATTTCGCAAACTTTGAGACCCATTACCTCAGAAACTATTGAAGATAGAAGAAACATAAAGGCATGAATTTGTAGGTAATTTTACGCTCTTTAATATGTTGATTACATTAAATTTGTAAATTGAATAGTTTTCGAGATATTTAAGAAAAACTTAGGAAAGGACACGAAATCCAAGATGGCGGCAAATTTTGAGACACATTATCTCGGAAACTATTAAAACTAGAAGAAAAATAAAAGCATGTATTTGTAGGGAATTTTACGCTTATTAAATTGTTAAATCAATTGAATAGTTTTTGAGATGTTCAAGAAAAAACTAAAAAAGGGGATGAAATCCAAGATGGTGGCGCGACTTCCCCTCAAGATCGGGGACTTTTAGTTCATCAGGAGCCCCTCACGAACTTGTGTACCAGTTTTCAAAACTATATGATTTAATGTTTTTTTCCCGCTCCCTCTTTCTTCAACAATAGGCAACTGCCGTATATTGGAATACTAGAACGGTTATTCCTAAGGGACAAAAAGTTGATTTAATTTTTGGTAATAACAGATTGCATTATCATTTTTTATTTTTGTCAAACCAAAAAGACATACTTTATTTTACACTAGAAAATGTTGTGCAAATACAGAAATAAATGTTAAAATTAAAAAATTACATATTTAAAATTTTTAAAAATACATATTTTAATTTTTTCAATAAAAACTATGCAGTATTATAAAACAGAAAACATCCTATCCTTAAAAAATACGTGGGTCTACGTATGTGCATGCATGTGAAAAGGTGCTTAATTTTTTTTAACTAAAGGTGCTTAATTTTTGGAGCAATTTCTCACTACGCACCCTGATATAGGATTCAAAGTTTTTTTTTTGGGGGGGGGGGGTTAGTGACAATATTTGTAGAAAAAATAAACCGGAGGCGGGCATATGAAAATAAAGTAATAAAAAGACTAGAATTGAAAGAATGTTTACGTTTGTTGGGGGAAGTAAGTGACATTTGTTGAAAGAAAGTGGAGGCGGGCCATATTATGAAAAAATATGGATCCCGAGGCTTACGTGCCGAGTCACGTGGTCTCACTTCTCTCCTCCCGGGAATATCCCATTATTCAAGATTGCCCGTGCAACGCCTGGCCATGCAGCTTGTTATTTATTAATTGCATCTATTTTAAGAAAGTGAGTAAAAAAACATTGACTTTATAATGTTAAAAATAAGTATTTGTTATTGAAAAAAATCATACATAGCTGTAAGCAAGACCATATTTGTTTCATAATTTTTTTGTGATGAGTAAATCATTCATTAGTAAGTGTTTACTTATCTCTTCCTTAATGTATGTCGCTATTCACGTAAAAATATAGCTACTCTCGTGAATTTTCCTCTTTTTTGTATCTTTGCTGTTTTCACCCCTATAAAAGTGACTTACAATGAGTCTGACATACCAATGTTGAACTACTACAGTGGAAAGCGTAATGAAATGAATGCACCGTTTGGAACACTTGAGGTCAACTCATTGAACCACATGTGTCAAGGATGTCAAAATAAAATTTGTAGTGGAAGTGGCGATTTCTCTGATTCTTTTGTTTAATTGACTAGGCCAATTGTATGTATATTGCAGTTTGTGGTGAAAATTGGAACTATATATCTGGATAAATGGAAATCCCATAATCTTTATAGTATATAAACCAAATTTAAAAGATTTTTTTAAGTTGAGCTCTGAACACATTTTACTGCCCCCTTGTATTTTACCTAATTTCTGTTTAATAAAATTGTTATTAAAACTTGAAGCGTTCAAGTTTGCATTTAAAATACCAAGAATTTATTCAGCATGTACGAAGCAAAAGACTTTCCATTAAAAAAATTTAGTTTATGGAGAAATACAATATATTTTTTAACTTTCACTGAGAATTTATGAAGAGTGCTTTTTTTTTTCAATTTCTAAATATTCAAAGCAAAGTAAGCTGAACTAATATTTCTGTAAAACACAACTATATACAGAAGAATACATTAATTCATAAAAATGTTTATTATGCATTCAAATTTCTTTATGGAAACATAACTTCACATATTTAGAAACAAGAATGCTAAGCAATTTTTTTCCACAGAAATAACTGCTATAAATTTTAACTAAATCCTATAACGAACAATATTAGACAACTCTGCAGTATGTTTAATAAATAATGGTAAATATATAAATTTAGAAACATGCAAAAAAACAAAGCTATATTACAAAGACAATTTTCCTGATTCGTAACCAAGTATATAAAATACTGCCGTATGCATATCAAAAGTATTAAAAACTTATTATCATACACATGGTATTTTGGCAAATTCATAAAAAGTTTCCATTACACAAAAGAAATCATTTATACAGTTTTCAAGATGTAAGAATTCTGAGTATTTTAAATTTAGCTGACCAATAAGAGATTTGCATCTTTTGGAATAAGAATCATATAGCTCATAAAACAAGAAAATAAACAATTCAGCAAATTTAATAAGTTAGAAAGAGGTAGTTCTGAATAATAGAAGAGTGTATATCAATGCATAGGCTGAAACTTTTTTATACTGCTGTGAATTTTTACAATGATTCAATAATATAATTTTGAATTAGATTTTAAGAGTCCTACAGCATATCAAAATATTTTTCTGCAAGTCTTTAATGGTTAACATACATCAAATAGCTTCTTAATACCCAGAATGTAAAAACGAAAATACAGTATTGATGAATAAAGTGTACAAATTATCAGTATAAGCTGCATAGATTTACAGAAATTTATATTCTTTAATACTGTAAAAAAAATATAAAAAATCATGTTAAAGCACACTTAATTTCTCTGTAAAATGCAACTATATACCAAAGGATGCATTCAAACCATGTTCTTGAGGAAATTTCCAACTTCACACATTTATAAATAAAAATATGAAGCACATTATTTTTTCCCACTAAAAATAACTACTATATATTCTAACAAAATCCAATAATGAACTATATAATACATTACTCTATAGTATATTTAATAAATTAAGGGTAAACTTTCAGTCTACGGTGCCCACTTGCTTCTCGCCAATTTTTCTTGGCGCAATTTGATTTGCTGGCGCCAAACACTGTTTGGGATGCGCAGTGCGCTTTTCATTGCTGCACTGCGCATGCTTCACTTGAAAAGGTGTGATTGAGCACGCAATGTCTTCGGCATTTCAAACGCGTGCCGGGCAATTTTTTTAACTTAAAAAACATCAGCGGCTTCGCTTTCTGCAAAGCGGGACAATAGTAGCTTCGCTTATTTATTGAGAAGCGGAAGCACAGAATAGCATACACAATTCTGAACCTAAAAGTGACTGAAAATGTTCAAAAACGAGAAAAGTGTAGTTAAAACTTCACATACCTATTTTAATTGCTGTTTATACTTAGGACACTGGTATCCGCTTGCTATCAATCCCTGATCCACATACTTCGAAAGGGACCAATGCCACAATCAACAATAGCTGTAAGAAGCGCACGTAACGAAATGAAAAATCAGACGAAAATCAAACCGACAAAACAAATTCGATTGAATCGACCAATCAAATCAAACGGAACAAACCAATCAAAACGAATCGTAATATCGCGCCATGCGCAAAACACCGATCAACATATCAATTTCGGCGCATGCGCACATCTCACTCGTTAAAATCATCATTGCGCAACCAAAACAAAAATCCTCTCGTCGCCATTCTTGGCGGCAGAGAGTTGGCGATCCTAAGAGGAACGAAGTAAGTGGGCACCGTAGACTGAAAGTTAACCAAATTAAGATCAGTAATATTAACTTGGAAACACACCACAGAACAAAGCTTTATTAAATACAAAGACTATTTTCTGGATGTCTTCCAGAGTTAATGAATACTGTCTCCATGCAGATCAAAAGTGTTCTAAGCAAGAAATGTTTTGAAGCATAAAAGTGTTATCAAAGAAGGAATGCACCTTGTATTTTCATAAAAAAAGTTCTTTTGAAAAATATAATACTCTTTTCCATTCTATAAAACATAATTAAACATAGAGTCCATCATTGTAAAAAATATGGATATTTTAAACTTATCTGACCAATAAAAGATTTGCTTCTTTTAAAATAAAAATCAATATAGAACACAAAACAAAACTGTGCAACACTGCAAATTAAATACATAAGAAAGAGGTCGAGATTAGTGATACAGAGTGGCTAAATAGGATTATACGAGAATGTGTAGCTGAAATACTTATATACTGCTGTGTATTTTTATAATTATTCAACAATATAATTTTGTATTGGATTTTAAGAGAGCTACTGCATATTGAAATGTTTTCATAACTATTTAATAGTTCAGATATATTAACATAATTTATTAATACTTGGAACACAATAATACAGCATTAATGGACATAGGGGATAAAATTTCAATATAAGCTGTATAACTTGATAAAGAAATCTAAAGTCTTAAATACTGCAAAAACTATTTGCTTAAACACAGTAATATGAACTAATTTCTTTGTAAAATTCAATTTTATAGAAATAAATGCATTAACTTAGGAAACTGTTAATTACACAATCAAATATAAATATTTTCCTTATGGAAAATTTAATTTTTCTTTTTCCACTGAAGTAAGTGTTATATAATCTAAATACCACAATGCAAAACATGAATATCTCTATAGCTAATGTAATAAATAAATACAACTTTTTTTCTCATCAAATGAGACATAGAAACCCAGTTTGCAAAATAAATAAAATTATGCATTTAAATTTATCAGAACAATAAGAGATTTATATTCTTAGTAGTAAAAATCATATACGATAAATTTAATAAACAAGGATTGATAGTATACACTTGGAAACACAGTGCAGAAAAAAGCTTCATTAAAAATAAAGTCAATTTTCTGAATGCATCACCAGGCACAGTGAAAAGATTCATTTTATTTATGGTAAATATGTGTAATTAAATCTACCTGAACAATAAACAGCTTGCATTCATTGGAGTATACAGTAAATAACCTAAAATTAATTGTCCATCTTTCTTTAACACATCAGTTCATTACTCATGAAATAATTATGTGTCAGCCATGATCGTTGCTAATAATTGTACACTGAAAGTATAAAAATTAGCTTGTATTGTTGAAACCGACAAATATTAGATAATAATCTCGAAATCGAGATTTTCTCTTCCAGGACAAAAACCATGAAATATATTTAAAAGCATACTTATTGAAAAGGAAGAGCCAAAAAATAGTAGTGAAAAGGAGTTTTCTCCACTTTACATACAAAAAACTACACTATTTGTCATGCTAAACAACAAAATATTCTCTCAGATTGATTTTTATCCAAAAATACTACTTTCACAAGCCATGCAAAAATCCAAAACATTGAGCCAGAACAATTTTTCATTCTACTGCACATGCACACAATGTTTCAATAATATAATTTTCAATTAGATTTTAAGAGTCCTACAGCATATTAAAATATTTTTCTGCATGTCTTTAATGGTTCACATACATAAAAATAGTTTATGAATACCCAGACTGTTAAAACGAAAATACAGCATTGATTAATAAGGTGTATAAAATATTGATATAAGCTGCATAGATTGACAGAAATTTTAGTTATTTAATACTGTAAAAAAAAACTGATAAAGCACTCTAGTTTCCATATAAAATACAACTATATACCAATGAATGAATTAATTTATACTGTTTAATATGCATTCAAACAATATTTTTAAGGAAATTTCCAACTTCACACATTCATAAATAAAAATATGAGGCACTTTATTTTAACCACTAAAAATAATTACTATTCTAACAAAATCCCATAAAGAACTATATAACGAATAACTCTACAGTACATTTAATAATTGAGGATCAATATATTAACTTGGAAATACACCACAGAACAAAGCTTTATTAAATACAAAGACAATTTTCTGGATGCCTTTCCGAGTATACTGCCTCAATACATATCAAAAGTGCTATATTATTTACAAAGAAGGAATACACCTGGTAATTTCAAGAAAACAATCGTTTGCAAAATATAAGGCTTTTACATTATGTATAAGACATAATTTAAGATACTGTCCATCATGTAAAAAACATGGATATTTTAAATTTATCTAACCAATAAGAGAGTTACTTCTTTTAAAATAAAAATCAACATGGCACATAAAACAACTAAATAGTACAACACAGTAAATTTAATGAGTAAGGAAGAGGTATTTATTAGTTATATAGAGTGGCCAAGATGAAATAATGTTAGAGAATGCAATTTTGATAGCAAAGTTGGATAACATAATATAAAACTACTTCTCATCAATTAAGACATAACTAAACACAGCTTTAAAATATAAAAATATGAGCATTTTAAATTTATCTGAACAATCAAAGATTTGCATTCTTGTAGTAAAAATCTTATATGAAATAAAACATCATGCATTACAATACATATAATAGACAGGGATCAATATTTTAAACTTGGAAACACACTGCAGAAAAAAGCTTCATTAAATATAAAGTCAATTTCCTGAATGCATCAAAAGGTACAGTAAAGACATTATACTTTTTTTAGTTAATATGTGTATTTAATTTACCTGAACAATAAGCAGTTTGCATTCTAAAAATGACAGCAATCCAGGATAGATATTAATAACATGAAATACATCTTGAAACAAAATTTAGCGGCAAGAAGTTATTATTCTTCACTTACTTATTAGTTAGGCTGAACACCAAAATATTCCTCAGATTGATTTTTCTCCAAAAAAAAAAATACTCTTACAAGCGAAGCAAAAATCCAAAACATTGAGCCAGAACGATTTTTCATTCTACTGGCACATGCGCACAAACGCATATTGAACTCGATTCCCCGATAACTCGCCAATTTTCTGGGATTGAAAAACGGGGGAAAAAGGCGCCCGACAATCCGATGTTTTGGCATGGAGAATAAGAAATCGGAGTGCTAACACGAGTGTCAGTGTCAACACGTCGTGGTGAATAGCGCCGAGAGAGAATCCAATTCGGATTCACGAATCCGATTCCGCGGATTCGTTCCTTTTGAGGATCCGGATTCTCTGGTTCGTTCCGGAGTGAACGACTCATCACTACTAGGCACTAGTGTTTCTTAAACATCGATAGTATCGATAGTTTCAAAACTATCGATAGTATCGATAGTTTTATTTCAGGCGATACTATCGATAGGTGCTCTTTCAGTCGATAGTTTAAAAACTATCGATAGTTTTGAAACTATCGATAGTACGTATAAATGAGACGTGAGTACGTATGCAACGTAAATATACATGAAACGTAAGTACGTATATAACGTACGTCTGAAACGTGCATATGTAACTTACGTCATACGTATATATGAAACATGCGTACGTATGTGACGTACGTTCATACGTAAATATGAAATATGCGTTCGTATGTAACGTACGTCAAACGTATATATGAAACACGAGTACGTATGTAACGTAAGTATACATGAAACGTGCATACGTATGTAACGTAAGTATATATGAAACATGATTACGTATGTAACGTACATACGTACGGATGTAAAAAACTTAGTATGTAAATGTACTATGAAAGTACGTATGTGGCATGTATACGTATGTATACTTAACCTGTATACTTTCGTGTGTATGTATGTGCGTTATATAGATACCTTCGTACATACACGCGTACGTTACTCACCTAGGAACGTTTTATATGCACGTATGTAACGTTCGTACGTTTATAACGTAAGTATTTGTGTATGCAACTTATTTACGTATGTAACGTACTTGCATAGGTATGTAACATACGTACGTAAGCATTAACGTACTAAGTTTATAATGTGCTATGAACGTACGCATGTGGCATACATACGTATGTTTCAAACATACGTACTACGTTACATACGTAATCATGATTCGTACATGCATACGTGCGTTCAAATGTATGAGCGTTCCTTGCATAGAACGTACGTTACATACATATATACGTAAGTTACATTCATACAGACGGACAGATGTTACACACATACGAACGTACATATATACGTACGTATATCCGTAAATTTTTACTTACAAACTTAGTACTTAACATATACCCAGATAGCAAAGAAAGCTTGTCTGAAAGGCTTTGGAAACCTTGTCGTCGGCAACCGAGATAGCACGTAAGTTTGCAGCAAGTTTGATTTTGACTTGTCATGGCAAAATTTGACGCGTCAAACTTGAATCGAACTTGTAGCAAGTTCGATGTGACAAGTAGCGCCACCTCTTTGCAAATCAAACTTGCAGCAAGTATGCAAAACAAGCTTCCTGCAAAGATAGCACAATAAAGAGATAATTATCTTTGTCTTTGTTTTAAAAAACATCCGATTTTTAATAGCATCTCCTAGACCGTAATTCTTTTTTATTAATTCAATAAATCAATGATAATTTGTGAAAAAAATAACTTTTTTATAAAAAAATTTTTTGAAGCATTTTCCATCTTTTTACTAAATATATCACTCTCAC
>BGPR01035719.1:0-15835 GCA_013235015.1 Araneus ventricosus | reverse complement strand
TCATTACTTCGTTCAGTTACATATTACTGTAAACTTGGTATAAGGAAAGACTTGCATTTTTTTCATTTTGCAAGCCGAGTTAGAGTTTATTTGAATTAAGTCCTAAAATTTTAAAATTAGATATATAACTGTTATGATTTTTAAAAAAAAAAAGAACAGGGTTGCAGTTTGCTTACATGTAATTATAAGAGGTTGCAGGATTTGCTTATTTTTTGCTGACAAGGGGAGGTTGTCAAAAATACCAAAACATGCTTACATGTTGAACGGCCCCTAAGCGTACAAGGTGATTTTGAGTGTAATCTGCCAAACGAGGGATGATAACAGATGGACGCCTTAGAGCCTGCCATGTATCTCAGGGCCGGTCAGAGGGGAGCGGACGGTGAGAGCCGCACTAGGCTTCTAAGATTTTCTAAAGGCCCTGGTGCAGCTGACGATTTTGCAAATTAAATGTCTTCTTATTTTTATTTCAACTCCGAATATACATATATATTCATTAAATTTTTAAAAAATTATAAGAAATAGGAATATATCGTATGTATGTGCAATATTCAAGTCGTCAGATAATTATGAAGACAGATCAAATCTGGACGGTGGATTTTTTCAGCGTCACATTGAGAACAAGATGAATTAGTCTGAAATCGAGCTTCACAGAATTAACAACAAAGAGTTCAAAACGGAAATATCACATCAATGATCCTTGTGTTTGGCCTGACTTAATAAATGATAAATTTGTGAGTATTGATTATTTTATATTATTTTATTCGCCAAATTATTTCCTTTACATTACTTTGAGACATGTATAATTTTAATTCATTTGATTAAATGCACGAAATGTTTTTATTTTATTTTATTTATGAGAAAGACAAATTTAAGAAAATGCTGGTGTGGAATTTGTATGCAGAATTAATTGCTCATTGTGACTGTCGGGAGGTCTTAAAAACTGAGAAATTCGGACAAAACTGAGTTCGAATATTTTGACTATTACAATACTTTCTCTTCGTATACGAGAAAGTAAAAAAGAGAAAATTGCAAAAACCAATAAATTATGACACAGGAAGTATAACTTTTCTTCAGGGATTAAAAAAAAAATTGTGAAAATTGGCAAAAAACGCCCGAATTTAACATTTAAAATTAAATACATAAAACTCTAATCCGAATTCTTTAAAAAATTTTACGGCGTTAGTGCCATATTTGGTCCCGGTAAGTCCAACGGTCTGGAAGTGCATGAAGAAAAAGTAACGGGCATACATACTGAAAAAATTGTTCTTTTACATATATAAAGAATTATTTTATTGTGAAGTGATCCTCTGCTCACCCTCCATATCACTCCCCTCGATTCTGTCCCACCCCCAACCAGAGTTCCGACACTGCTTAATTTACGACTACACCACTGATGGTTACTCTCCTCAATATACAAAGATGCCACGTTGTACCACTCTTCAATATGTGCAGTGTAAGAAATAGGATAATGCAATAAATTATCATTTTGTTTTACGAAATTAGTTTCAAGGCCCAACAAATCAACTTTGCACCAGGACCCGCTTTTGTTCGGACCGGCCCTGCTTATATTTTCATGAAATGTTAACATTGGTATAATAGTTTCTACAACAAGGAAATAAGCATTTACACCATATTCGCGAATATAATATTTGTACAGAATAATTGACCTTAAAGTGATCGTAGATAAAACCAAATATTTTTACTATTGATTTTGATATCTTTTATAGAAAGAAATCTACAATAAACGATGCATTTATGTAAAAGTATATTCTATTTCAATCACATTATAAAAACTTTTAAAAGCCTTTTTTTTTTTTTTTTATCCATTCAGCAAAAAGTGACAACTTTTAATAGCATTTATTGCTAAGTTGTTAAGCTAAAAAGAGTGAGAAAATACTCTATAAATATCAATGTATTGTATATGTTTTCATTTTAATTTTCGCATTGAAGGTATACAGTTCCTTTATTTCAGATAATAAGATGGCAAAAAGGAATATACATCTGGTTTTTTCTCATAAGACCTCACGACCTTTGTTTATTCTTTCTTGAAAGAGTAGCGAGAGTCGTTTGATTATCAAAATAAATATGTTTCGAGCAGGAAAGGTTAGACACAGATGAGCCGACTCCGGTTGTATAGATTCAGCGCGCCATGTATTGGCCTAAGTGGCGTGACGTCATTCCTGTCGTTGAGAGGCTTTCTTATCTATCGGAGGTGTCGCTACTATGCCTGGTCTCCCCTATAATAGACGCATCATTCCCTTTGCTTCGGCATTTTTATCTCGAAGGACCAAAACCTATTTGAAAATATTTTTCTCTCCTTTCTTTATTTATTTTGAAGTTTTAGATGTATAAAGTCGTATACAAAAGGGACATTTTTGAGAAATTATTCCATAAAGGATTTACAGAAGATTGCTAATGAATTCGGATCATTCTAAAACTTGTGTTCAGATTATTCCATAATTCAAAAAAAGACTGAATTTGATTTTTTGTATTGAATCAACCATGACAAATTACTACCGTTTCAAATTCGGATATTTTTATTTTAGTAATTCAGATAATTGTGTAGTTCAAGAAATACTTCGAGAGTGCTTTTCTGAGAGTGCTCACACATAAACACAAACCTGTTCCTGGGGATGTTTTCGGAGTTACTTGTACGAGTACATGATTAAAATCAGATTTTCATGCTCAGCTTATTTTTCTGAGGCAAAATAGAATTGCCTACTTTTTATAATAGAAGTATTTTCTTCACATCATAAAGCAGTCGCGGCGATTGGGTGGCAAAAGTGTGTGTGGGGGTAGTAAAAGTATTTAAAGACACCTAAAAGCACGCCAGAGTATAGGGGTAGGCAACAAAATTTTAAAATTTAGTTTCAAAATTAGCTAGCTTTCACGGACATTATTTTTTTTAATACTCCCTAGTTTTAGATATTTTCCCCGGTTTAGATTATATAGAAAATGAAACACTCCACTTTTTATTTCTGAGAGTGCTCACACAGAAAGACAAACCATGTTCCTTGGGTTACTTTTCGGAGTTATTTGAACGCTACTTGTTTAAAATCAGATTTTCTTGCTCAACTAATTTTTCTGAGGGCGAAAAAATCGTCCACTTATTTAAATAAAAGTGAGAGAATTAAATGTCACATCTTCAACTTTTCACAATCTTGGTAATTCTACGAGAAACATGTGCGCGTCTATTAGATGAAATAGTATTAAATTAGTATCATTTTTAGACGCTCAGATTTAATCGAAGTAAATGATATTATATTGTTTGAAATGACCTTCGTGCGCGGCGTTAGGATTAATCAGAATATACATTTTCATTCTCGGCTTCTTTATGCAAAATACTATAGGCTGCCGAAACCAGTGACCTGTTCTCAAAATTTTTCGGGACGATTTCGAACTGTTCTGATATTACAATAGTATATTCATAAAATTTTCTCAAATGTATAAAAAATATGAGTTTTGGTTTCTGAGGTTACAACCACAGTCTCTTTCCTGCTTTTAAAAAATAACAGATTCTTGGGCTGGTTGGTATCTAGAAGTTGGAACAGACGCGATTTCGTCGCCAATATGTTTACTTGATGAATCAAGGATTAGTTCCATTGGCAACCCATCGGCTAGATCGCTTACGTCATGGCAAGCGTTTCGCGCTTTTGAGTTGTTTACATGCTAAGCGGATTTTTTATAAAACTTAAAAATAAATCATAATAAAATATATTTTAATTAGGATGATTTCAATTAGTAAAAAAATGACAAATAGAACTTGGGTTTACTTAGAGATTATATATTTTTCCGATCACATAATTGAGAGATTTTTTTCTTTGCCTTATAATAAAAACAGTTTGCATGGAATTTTTAAAGTTGATTGGTCATATTTTGGAATTCATCATTTGTAATGTTGTCTTCACCTGCGCGATGGTTTCCTTGATGCGCCGCATTGTTCATCCTTTTTCATATATTTAGAACGTTCCCTCCTAAGTGCAAATATTAGAACTGAGTAAGTCTTAATTTTTACTATTACTTGTTCTGTTGCTTCAATAGAGTAATTAAAAGAAGCTGATTCCTTACATTCAGTAAGCTAGCGAAGCCGCTGATGTTTTTTAAGTTCAAAAAATTTGCCCGGTGCCCACTTCAGATGCCGCAGGCATCGCGAACACAATTTCTCCTGCTTCATTAGAATAATTAAAAGAAAGAGATTCCTTACATTCAATGAGCTAGTAGTTCTGTTGAAATTCTACATTTAAAAGGGAGATAGTGCAACTACAAACCACAAAGGCAGATGGGTTCGAAAAAAGATGAAACTTTAAACGATTAACTTTTAGCTGTAACCGATGCACGTATGTTTACCAGTAGCATCCATCTTGCTTTAGCGCCATTTTAATTAGAGTGTGTTCCAACTTGTAGATTTCAACCCTGGGGCTTTTCGTCAAAGGATTTGCAAACACCCGTCTCGAAAATCATCCTCTGTCCTCCACTCCTTATTTGGCGTGTAGGCTAAAGAGCAGCTATCAGATTACACTAACTTCTCAAATCCAAATCGGCTGTGAGTATGTTGGACGAATCCATTTTTCTCCACAGGTTAGTAGTGGGGTGAGAAAGCCAAGTTGGATTTTACCGTCCACAGTTGTGTCGGGATTAAGGTTAGGGCGGAAACCACGTTGAGGTTTTATCGCCCGAAAGCTGTGTCGTGGATTTAACATCTGACGATTGTGTTGTCCATTTAACATGCGAGTTAATAAATAAACTTGGAACATTTGAACAATACTCCAATTAGTTTTTTGCACCTGCTTCCTCACTGAAACTTTAGTCAACATACTTAAGGAAATTTGTTTATTAATAATAATTTAGAATGTTTAAGATTAGGAAATTGTTGATAAAGCATTAATTGTCATGCGAAATTTAGTTTTTATCGATCGAATTATAAATAAAATGAAATACTTGGATAAATTGCAGAAAAATTTATAACAATGCTTCAGAAAGATAATTCTTAAAACATAATTGTTGTAAAATGCAATTGTATACCGTGCCTAGATCTGCAGACTTTAATGTAATTTAAAATTTGAGGTCTGTGTTGTCGGCAAAATAATAATTATGAAGCTTCAAAGGTGACGTGTAAGCAAAGAGCACATCATAACAATCTTACAAACAGGGCCAGATTAGTAAACAGGCAGAGTAAGCCCCACAACCTTTGGGGGGCTCCGGAGATATTTTTGCAGTATTTCCAGGGTAATCCAATTTAGTACTTTCTTTTGATTCATTAGGCCATGTACTCAAACCTATTCAAATTAAAATAAAATATCTTTTAAATTTTTGAACACTGTACTTAGGATTTTTTTCAAATTGACTTGTGGATCAGTACCCAGATAGCAATTTTAGTTTGCAGCAAGCTTGCAACAAATTTACATGACAAGAGTGCAAGCTTGAAACAAGTTAACGCAAGCTTCGAAGCCACCATGGAACGAACTTGCAGCAAGCTTACCGCGTCAAACTCATTGCAAATTATAACAAACACAGGTTACGAACACAACCCGGATTGGAACTCGTGACCTACTGGTTCGGAAGCTGACGCGCTAACCACTCGGCCAGTTGAACTCTGAGAGGAAAAGATAGATTTCGCTAATACATCGTTCGGTTCGATTCGTATACGATTTATCTTACTGTTTTCTTGATTTCAATTAATTTTTTGAGTTGAGAATATGATTTGAGGTCAAAGAGAGAGCGATTTTCGCTAATAACTACATTTTGCTAGTAGAATAAATTATGAAATTAGGGTTCAAAAGTAATTACTTTAAACTGGGACAAAATGCATAAGTTTATTTTTCAACAAACATTGACTGTTTTTTCGGTTTAATTTTGTTTATAAACGTTAAAATTTCAACATTCAGAAAAAGGCGATATAGTTTTCTTTAAAATGCGAGTGCTATATTTAGTAAAAAGATGGAAAATGTTTCAAAAATTTTTTTATAAAAAAAAGTTTGTTTTTTTACAAATTATCATTGATTTATTGAATTAATAAAAAGAAGGACGGTCTAGGAGATGCTATTAAAAATCGGATGTTTTTTTTTTTTAAACAGAGACAAAGATAATTATCTCTTTACATCAAGCTTGTTTTGCAAGGAGGTGGCGCTAGTTGTCATGGCGAACTTGCCACAAGTTCGCTTCAATCTTGAGGCGTCAAATTTGCAATGACAAGGTAATATCAAGTCAAAATCAAACTTGCTGCAAACTTACGTGCTATCTGGGTATTGTCTTTATTTTGCAATAGGCGAAATGACTCGCAAGCCACAACAGCTCTGGAAAATATTTTGAGTATTTAGAAGGTTGTAAAAAGAGTTTTTTTGCTTAAAATTATTTTTAAATTTAAACTTTTTAAACTCGACACATTGAACCAACTCCCATGAAGGTGACACGCAACTAAACGTTTTGCTATTTCAGTTTTTCGTAATATTTATTACTTAAAATTGCTTATATACAGACTAAATTAAAATTGATTTTAAAAATCTGGTTTGGGAAGTTTCGAAGGGGAAAGGGATCCCCCACAAAGCTTAATCCGACCCTGATTACAAGAGGAGTGGTTGAAAATATTCAATGAAATAACACAAAATCTTGTTAACTCTATGTCAAGAGCATATGCAGCAAAATATTTACTGATTTGTTTAACAAATTATACAATGTGTATACTTAGTTTTATGACCTAAGAAACTGTAATTATCATGTAAAAATGCGCTTATTTAAATAGTTTCAGTTTCTTATTGCCTAATACATCTTCAATGTGTTTTTATGATTCCCGTGAACTTGAAATAGACTTAAATTTTACTCTTTTAGACCTTTAAACTGCAATTAGTGTATATTAAATTTTGTGAGCTACTATATACAAAATATAGGCACAAGAAATAAAATATTCCAAAAAAGAGTTATATCTCCATTGAGGATTTCAAATTCTAGAATTTCTTTAATTATTAAAAAAAAATCAACTAACTTCCATAAGTATGAGATATTATATTTATCTTAATGTCACCTTGATAACAAACTTTTGCTTGACATATTCAGATGTTTTAAAGAATTTAATATTAAAGTTTTCATATTACACTTCTGAATATGAGATTTTTTTACTGCTTTTTCTTATTCTTGACAGTGCATGTAAGCTTAATTTTATAAGTTTAATTCTTAACTTCAAATCTTTATACACAGTTCTTATACTGCCTTAAAAATTATAAAATCCCACTAAACGTTCTGTGATTTTTAATAATTATACATCTTGTCTTCTAGGCCTATTGTGGTTAATATTTTACTTTTATTATAATAAATTTGAATCATCAAGTCCTTTTTTGTGATATTATTTAAATAGTTCAATCAAATCTTTACATTATACAGTAAATCATTTATAGGTTCTTCATTAATACATCGTTTCATTACAGTCTAGATTCATTCATCACCCATTGTAATGATAAATTTCTTTGTTTATACATCTTCAGCTTCACAAAGCTTCAGTTATACATCTCTTTTTCCTTTCTGAAGCTGGCGAATTTTCTGCTTCGATCATTATTTCTCCGTGTCTATGTAGAGAAGCTTTTTCTCTGCAATTGATAAATCAATAGAAGACAAATTGTTTAGTGCTAATTTAAATGATGAAAAAGAAGTCATTACATCTTAATTTAAAGATGCAATGGACTCCATTGAAAAACTTAATTTTTTTTTTTGCCAAAACACTAGTGAAAAAGAATGCCATAAACTTAATTTGATTCTTAATGCCCACAGACAATCAGCAAGTTAAATGATGATTAAAGATTTTTTTCAAACATCTACTTGCATGCATATAAAATATGAAATCTTCAATTCAGTATTCAAGTTATGCAATAAAGGTACGATATTCTTCATTTTTATATGTTCATTTTCAAATTACTGTTTTCAATACTGTGTAGTAGTATAGGTACTAGTACTATGTTTCACTGAATTTGTATCAAATTTGTAATAATCAGTTATTAAAATTCTGATTATACATCTTTTAATTTATACTTCATTCTATGTCAGTCTCTTGAAAGATGTATAAGCTGTGCTTTACAGTACATTAAGTACTATTCTTTTACTACCAGCTTTATTGTTATTAAAAACTATCGTCTCAAACTTTCATTTTACTTTAGTTAAAAGCTGCTATTAGGTTTTAATTATATTCAATCATTCAATTTTTGATGGTTATATAATTTTTGTAATATATAACTTCCAAAGAAATTTCCATTTATTATTCTATTTCCATTTATTAGCATACAGTAGTAGTGAATAGAATGAATTGTACCGTAAACTAATAAATTACTTGCAGATAGACAATGCTATAATATTTTTCATTACTTTACCTCTTCTTAGTTTGTATCCTACTTGTATATAATATATTATTTCTAAGTGGTAAGAAATTATTAAAATTCCATTTATTTCTGAGAATTTTTACTCCTTAATTTCTGAGAATTTTTATTTAATGTCAAACTGAACACTTCTCTGAAAAATAGTATAGTTTAGGAAAATGAACAGAATATACTGCGAAATTACTCTTCGTCTTGATCAAATGGTCGCATGAGAGGATGGAACAGAATATAAGAGAATGAATATAAAGAGAATTGACATACATTTTATATAATTCTTCATCAAGCCTGAAATACATAACATTTATGAACAAAATTTGAGCAGAGACTTAAAGAACATATTTCATTTGTCAGTAAATTAAAAGAGTGTAACTTCCCAAAAAATGATTTTTAAATTAAATGCATTTACCAAAACTTAGATCCTGAATAAGTTTATCTAACCACTTTTATACTTGTTAATTAAACTTATAACACTGGAAAAAAGAGTATTAAAGAAACATGTAATCATTTTTGTTTATATTATTCAGATAGTATTTGCTTTATCTCCATAAAATCATTTTGATAATTGAAAATTAAAACTAAATTTCCATGTTCATCTAAATATATAAATAAATTTCTGAGAACGTTTGTTGAAGGAAAATCTATATAATCTTACAAAACAATTTTTAAAGGAACTATTTTGAGAAACAAATTTCATTTCATACAGCTATTTATTATAGCAATTTTAAAGAATAGACTGGTTGAAATTAGATTTTAAATACGATGTTATTACTGGAGATAATTAAATAGATTCAATTTATTATTCAATTAAATAATTATTTCAAAAGTTTCAATTTATAAAAGCGCAGCACATTTACCAGATAGTATGATCATTTGTGAATCATGAAACCCTTAATGAAATGTGTTTTCAAAACAATACAGGTAGTCAACTAAAACATCTGTAAAATTGTGAAAGGAAAGGAAATATATTTGCAAAAGAATTATACAGCTGTCACATACAAAATTATTATCACACATTAACAAAAATTTCAAATAAACACAGTACCTATTCGTAATAATTAAAAATATATATATATACATGAATATTCAAACACATATCTTACGCAGGTTATATGGATATTTATAATTGATTTTATTATCTTTTTCCTTAAATTCTGCAAAAACTCTCTTGGAATTTCCAACCACTAATACTCAAGGCAATATCTAATCTGTTGAAAAGCATGTTTAAATATTTCAACAAGACATGAATTGAATAACTTGGTCAAAATTCTTCAGCATATAACTTAACATGATTATTTGTGACGGTGAAATATTGGCCCTTAATGAAACATGTATACAAAACAATACAGGTAGTCAACTAAATCTGTAAAATTGTGAAAGAAAAGCAAATAATATGCAAGTGAATTATACAGCTGTTGCATAGAAAATTATTATCACATATTAAAAAAAAATATTCAAATAAACACAATACTTATTTGTAACAATTAAATAAAAATATATATACATGAATACACTAATACATCTCTTACACAGGTATACAAATATTTCTATCTAATTTTATCATTTCCCCTAAATTTTACTATAACTCTTGTAAGATTTAAACTGATGATACTTTCAATAAAAGGGAAAGCACATTCATTTACAAATATAAAAACCGAATATTTTAAAAATTATTATCATGCTATTTCTAATACAATTGAAATAAAATAAAATTAATACTTAGCTTAAACACAAGTATTCTAGCTTGCACTGAAAAAAAGATAAAGCATGACAAAGAAGCCCAAGAAAAATTTCTTGTGATTATATGGGAGTTCATGCAGATTCCACTCATGAAACAAAACAAGTTAGAAAATTAAATTTGTTATTGCTGGTTTTTCTTTGGTCCTTTATTTTAATTTTTTTCTGTTTGGTAGTGACCTCGTATAGTGGCGCTTTTGATATTTCGGGCAGTTCGTTTGACTGATAAGAACTAGCTGAGGCTGATGCAATTTGAAACATTGCTTTTATAGCGTTAATTTTTTCATGAACTGCAGGCAGAGGATGTAAAGTATCCCAGCCTTTTACAGCTAATTCCAATTCTTTTAATTCTTGAAGGAGTAAGCCTTTTTTCGTATTTAAATTTGCATCATTTGACTGACACCTTGGCCCAGTTTTATAATTTCCTTTGCAGTAAGGCACACAGCAAATGCTAACCATGCTGTTTTACCAAAATATGTAAAATATAATCGAATAGCTTATATATCTTGCTACTTTTGCTGGGTTGGAAATCCTTTCTCCCTATGCAAGCAATGCACAGTTGTCGAAGTTCATCGTCTTTTGGAAAATTAAAAACTGACACCTTGACCCAGTTTTATAATTTCCTTTGCAGTAAGGCGCACAGCAAATGTTAACCATGCTGTTTTAGCAAAAAATTTAAAATATTGAGAGAAAAATGATAATCTAAACAAGGGCAACAAAGAAGTGACGCTCGTACAATACGGCAGGAAAATTATCTCTAGACGGCTCACGTGTCCTTATATCGAAACTCTCCTCTCTACCTACGAGAAACATGGATGTAAGAGTCAAAGGATGGATCACAGGAAGAATTTTTTGAAGCTTTCGCTGTAACCGCGCCGCCATCTTGGTTACACCAAGAAATGTTGCTAGCATTACGATAGCGTGTTGACTTCATTTTTTTGGAACGAATTTTTAAGATATTTTAACAGGATGGGGTCTTGTGTAGCCTTCAACTGCACAAACAGGTGTTCAAAGAAGATCCCAGGATTAACTTTTCATAGGTAAGTCCACTTTTTATATTATTAAAACCAAATTTTTGTTTGTTGTGATTGTGGGTGAAAAGCTATGGTGAATAAGTATGTTTTGAACTGATTTGCTTGAGTTACAAAATCTAAATTTCTAAAATAATTGTTACAAATTTGGTATTAATTGAAAATCTGGCTCAACTTCTTTATTGTTATTTGCTTTATTGAGGTCTAGAATTATTACACGCTATCATGAAATGACAAACTTTCATGACAAGTTTGCTGTGTTTTGTTTGAGCAGTTTATTTCTTGTATATTTTAAGTAAATGATAAAAAAAAATCTAATACATAGAAAATTCAAAATATTTTATAGATTAGTATTTCAATTATGTCTTTCTGTAAATGAAAAAGCTTTAGTAGGTAATATAGTCATGTTCTTCTTTTGCAATGTTTACATATGATATGCAACAAAATTTAATACCATAATACAACATAAAAGAAAGTTTATGAAAATTTTTAATTCAATTAATATACCAAAATTAAATTACTTGTCTTGTTTATACACATTCGTTTGAAAAAATTTACATGTGAACATAGAAGCAAATTTCCTAACAAGGTTTCTATTGAAATCTTGTCTAGCTTTCTTTATGTTTACCATTGGAAATTGCTGTATTTTTTTCCTTTTACAGCTGCATTTTAAACACAGGTTAAGCAAATATTGTATACAAATATTATTATTAAAAATTGATTATTCTCGGTGAAGTAGCAGACGCAAGAGCACACGCTTTCTGTCACGTCTGTATTTTATGCGCATGTTATTGATTTTATACAAAATTAGTTTTCGAGTTATGGACTGCATTTGGATTTAACATTTTAATGTTGTCGCGTAATTTTATAACTGATACTAACTATTGCATTGCATATAGCTTAACGTTTCTGAGTTGAAATAGTAAATAATACATAATAGTTCAGATATGAACTTTTTTTATTCAAAAAGCCCTAAATTTACAACAAATTGTATGCAAAATGTAAAAGCAAGATTTTCTTTAAACAATAAAGTATACATTTTTCGTCTGAAATATTCTAAATTCCATTATATTTTAAATAGCTTCCCAAAAGATGAAACCCGCAGGCAATTATGGGTGAAAGCAGTTCGGCGTGAAAATTGGGAACCTTCAAAATTTAGTAAACTGTGCTCCAAACATTTTCCTGAAGAAATGATTGATCCAACTTCTCTTTCGTGTGTAAGACTACGAGACAATGCTGTGCCTTCACTCTTTGATTTTCCATCTCATCTTCAAAAGGTATTAAAAGTTTTATTATATATATTATATTAATTTTATAAGCTTATTTTTAGGTATTTATTTATTAGCTGGAGGCAGAGCGAGTATTCTGGATGCACATTTTATTACCTTTTCACTGTAAACCTAGCTCAACCTTGTTTTAATTGGTTTATGGAATATCGACAAAGAAAATCGTGTTCACTTCCACAATTTGTAGATTTGAATATTATTACTTAAATAATATTGTTAATTTATACTTATTTCAATTTAGTTTAAGCATAGCATGAAATATAAACTTTGCATTATTTATTTAATAGTTTTTAACCAATAGCTTTAATTTCAACAGTAGTTCGAATTTGTTTTGGCAAAGAAATAATAATTTAGATTTTTACATTAAAATTTTTTCTAGTAAATAATTTAAATATACAAATTTGGTTTTAGGAACAAATGAACGCTTTGACATTTTTGATCTAATGAACATATGAAGTTATAACTTATTTTATTTTTTAAAATTTGTATCTAAAGAGCTAACATGGGAAAGTTGAATGAAGTTCACACCATTTTATTTTTTATTAATTTCATGACAGGTTTTAGACAATGTTTATGAAGCCTATTCACAATTTATCAAAGTTATGCTTTATAATAATAGAATATTTTCAGTAATTTTTCAATTTGTTGTATTTTGTTAATTTTTACAACAATTTATCAACTTTTCCGACAAAAAAAATTAACGTTTGGCTTCATGCTGAGAATTCGTACAAAAAATATTCCACTAAATTTTTAAACTAGAAGGTTTGGAGCTAGATCGGAGGGGATTTCATGTTTTTTTTGTTATTTTTCCAAAATAAGTAATTGTTCTTTACATTTTTTAGGTGGTAAAATTGAGGAAGTTGCCAACCCGAGCAGTCTTCGAACCAGCCCATTCCAAGATAGTACAGCAGGCAACAACTGGAGTAGAGTCAGCTGCAACTGAATTAGAAGTACTCGGTTGTTCATCGGAGTCCCCTACCAAAGCAGTATACAAGCGCAAAGTGGCCGAACTTGGGGATATTATTGAGAAAAAAATAAAAAACTTAAAGTTTTACAACAAAAAGTTCGTCGTTATGAAAAAAAAGTTAAAAATCTGTCAGAATTACTTGCGCATCTGAAAAAGAAAGATTTTTTAGATGACGATGCTTTGCATGTGCTGTCAACTGTGACATCTGTTAATAAGGAGTTTATAAGTCGCCAGTTAGCAACTGTCACTAAATTGCCTTTGCCTCAAAACTATTCAGCAGAGTTGCGGTCATTCGCTTTGACCTTAAACTTTTACTCGCCGAGGGCATACGAGTATGTTCGGTCTACTTTTGGATTAGCTCTCCCTCATCACAAAACTTTAAGTCGCTGGTACCAACACATAGATGCAGCACCAGGTTTCACGAAAGAAGCAATTGATGCTTTAGCATTAAAGATTAGAAATTCACCTAATCCCTTGTTTTTTTCATTGATAATGGATGAAATGTCCATCCGCCAGCAAGCAGAATTTGATGGTAAAGAAGTTCATGGCCTAATAAACTTAGGATTCGATGAAACTGATGATGATAGCCTGCCATTGGCTAAGGAAGCATTTTTTTTGCTTTTAGTGTGCATAAACAGTCATTGGAAATTACCAATTGGTTATTTTTTGTCAAATGGATTAAGTTCCACCCAAAAACAGACGCTCATAAAACATTGTTTATCTCTGTTGCATCAAAATAACGTGAATGTAGTTTCGTTAACTTTTGATGGCCTCTCAAATAATTTTTCAATGGCCAAACAACTTGGATGTAATTTTGATGATGTGAATTCATTGAAAACTTGCTTTCCTCATCCTAGCGATTCGAATCAAGAAATTGCAGTTTTTCCAGATCCGCCACATATGTTAAAACTCGTACGAAACACATTTGGAGAGAAAAGGTGTCTTTTCTCTTCAGAAATAATTGACTGGAAATATGTGGAAGCCCTGCACAAATTGCAAGAAAGTGAAGGTGTTCACTTGGGCAATAAGTTGAGGGGAGGACATATAAAGTTTTCAAAACAAAAGATGAAAGTAAAACTGGCTGCACAATTATTTAGTTCAAGTGTTGCTGATGCCATTGACTACTGCCACAACAAACTTAAATTGCAGGATTTTATAGGGAGTGAAGCAACAGTTGAATTTTTAAGACTGATTAATACTCTGTTTGACGTTTTAAATTCTAGGTCCATTCGACAGCATGGATACAAAAAAGCAGTTTCCAAGCAAAATGCTGATTTGTATTTACAATTCATGCATAAAGCAAAAGCGTATATACTTTCACTTAAGGAAAGCCGTGGTGGTCTCCCAATTTTGGAATCGAGGAGAAAAACTGGCTTCCTAGGCTTTCTTATATGCATAAAAAGTTTTGAAGCTATTGTAGCAAAGATGATTTCTTCCGAACGTCCTGATCTTATCTACTTTCCATTATACAAGGTAAGTCAAGACCATGTTGAATTGTTGTTTTCCGCTGTTCGGTTTCACGGAGGAAGCAACGATAATCCCACTGCACGTCAGTTTCGTTCTGCGTATCGGAAATTGCTTGTAAATGCTGAGATTAAATGTACTGCATCCGGAAACTGTATTCCACTAACAGATGTAAAAATTTTAACAGTTTCTAGCTCTGTTTCATCTAAAACAGTGATAAACGTAACTACGCAGTGCACATCTATGGTGGAACATGAATCTTCAGTCGATGAGCAACCAACAGAAATGGCTCTACCATGTGTTTTTTTAAGTGAATGCACAAACGATATTGTTTATTACATTGCAGGTTTTATTGCAAAAAAGTTAAGTGTCTCATTGAAGTGCTCTTCATGTATCTCTGCGCTTTATCCAGAAAATATTCCAACATCCTTATCATTAGTCTCGTACAAATCAGAAGGAAAGCTTATACATCCGTCAAATGATGTTTTTGGCATTTGTAAAGAATGTGAAATTGTTTTTCGACAACACATTATAAAAAATGAATCTGAAAATTCAAAATTAATTATTATGCGTAAAGCACCTGAAGTCCTGAATAGGATTCAATCACGAAGTTATTTTTCAATATTGAATCAGCATCAATTTGATACTGAGCCAACAGAAAATCATCTTGTTCACCTTATGCGCTGCGTAATATTTCAATATTTTAAAGTTCGTTTGTCATATTACTGCAAAAACCTTGCTATAAATAAGGAATCTGTTCGTCAGTTTTTTAAACATATTGTAAATTTTAAAGGCCAATAATCATTACTCTATAATAATCTGGAAGAGTATTTTGATAATATGTATATTAATAAAAGTTTTGAACATTCTTTTAAGTGTCGCTATATTCATTTCAATGAAACTAGAATATAAATTATATAATTAGTTGAATATTGATTTAATAAAGTATTATTTTTTCGTTTGTTTTAAGTAAATGGTTGTTTTATAATATGTATA
>BGPR01035718.1:0-15836 GCA_013235015.1 Araneus ventricosus | reverse complement strand
TAATTCCAGACTGGCACTTCTGGATTGTTGGGAGGAAATGCAGCCCTCTCACTTGCAAGGCGCGTGACAGCTTTTATTCGTGCAAAAGGATGAATCAACATAATATTAGCTGGTTGGTTATACGTCATAAATTATCCTTTCAGTTTGACTCACAGAAACCAGCATATTTCTATAAACATTTATTGTCCAGAAAATAATTCTATCATTATGAACAAGAATAGAGTGCAAAGAAAAATTAATAAATCCAAGATTGACAGCACTTTATATTAAAATTTTTAAAAAGGGAATTTCAAAAATTTTGTTAAATCTTTAAGAAGTAGGTCATTTTTTCTTGATGATCAACTCGATCATTTTGCCTCTGTGGAGTGGCAATCCGCTACTGTCTCGGGCATTCTTCTTGAAGAGGTGTTCCATGCAGACGTTCTCGAATTCCTCCCTTCGATCTTCCGAAACGTAGTCTCGAAGAACAGAGATCGAAGTGTAAAAGTCTAGAAAAAATGGAAAATCGCTATGATTTAATTATTCCTAGAAATCAAAGAAAATTATTTGTACACACTTTTTAAGTAACTTTCATGATTCCTTTTTGCATAAATGAAATTTTGTAATCGATTTTGGGGCCATTTTGGGGCTGACTTCGTCATTTTGAACAGCGGTCGGATAATGAGGGTGACACCTGAAATTGCACTTCCATCTCCAAGCTTCTGCGCCACACCAGTGGGAGGTTGTTTGAGCCCCTACATATGATTTATCATGCGTCAAGCATGCCCAATTCATGACGCTCTTCAGTAGAATCGAGTTTTGAACCTGAAGCGCTCCGGCCCCGAGGAAGAGATAAAACGATTCCGAATAAAGATAGAACGGTAATTCTAGTATTTTCTAGAACCTTCATTTTGTCATCTAGGTCGAGGGTTATTGTCTTCCATCCAATACCAATCCCTATATATCTCTATATCCCTACGTAAGACTAACATGGCATGGAAACAACATTACAGCTTCATAACAATACTATATGGTAAACTTCAATAAATGAAGTGAGAGTTTCTTAAAATTTTTACCGGCTTTATTTTAAAAATGCATCGAATTTTGCAAAGAAATATAAACCATTCTTACTTTGGTACTCTTCGTCAGAAGTGAAGACATCAGTCTTCTCCTCAACTTTACGGTATTTGACTTCAAATCCGAGTTCATCCAGCAATTTAACATAATAAGCTGCATTGTATCCCATGCTTTGAGATTCCGGTACGCAGATGTCAACTCCCTGTAAGAAGAAAATGATTTGATTGTTCGCAAATATCAACCTTATTGTATGCAAATATCAACCTTAACTATTGTATTGTAGAAACTTTCGAAGATTTGCAATAAAATAAATTTTTTAAAAGCCTCTGATTGGACAAAGTCAGTGATTAGGGTAAATTAGATAAAGGAGTTTAATCCCACCAATATATGATTAATCATTAATTTGTGCTATTAATTTAAGATCTTTTTTTATTTAATAAATTGCCTCACTAAATTTGATCAAGAGAAATTCCCCAAACATCTGCACTTAATTGGAATTTTTCTTTGTATAGAGGGCAGCAAAGACAAGAATCCTTTGACCTTCTTCTTGCGTATTTGTCCAGGCGTTTGATTCAACTCTGACTCGAAGGACATTCTGAATTTGCCAGGGACAATTCGACCATTTTTTCAGTTCATTCTTTTCATTTATTATTATTTCTGTCTGCATTGTTAATTATATATAATATTATTTTATTATCCGAAATCTTTGCATTTCAAATCACGTGTATCCACGTGCTGTGGGTATTTCTACATTTAAAGGAGAAGGAAATTGTCCGAGCTTTCTTTGTATATATAATGGATTACTTAGGACTACACTAATTACTACAGAGCTGACATCCTGAGAGATCAACATCTACCAAACGTGAATACCTTTGGTAGGTATTGATCTAAATCAAGAACTTTATGCTCGATTCTATTCTAACAGCGTCTCCGCAAATAAATGTTCCATATAGTACTATCAAAAACGTATTTACTTCGAAAAGATGACTCCATTTTAGATTCTTTTGCATATTTAGATTTGCGGAAAAGAACCCACCTTGCAGTGTGGAAAAGATGGCCGCTTCTCCCTGTTTCAGAAACCAAGACGTATTATAAACGATTTTCTTTGGTCTTTCAGCCAACTAAAACAGAGAATGGACACAAGTTTAGTTATTTGGTTCTCCAGGTGTTTAACTATAGACCTGAAAAGAAAGTCATTCGTAATATCCAACTGTAAATATATATATATATATATATATACTCTGTCCCAAAAATTTATAGAATCTTGTATTTTGCCTATATTTTTTGCTGTATATGATATATTTCGATGCAACTTACTGTATAGATATGTTATGTCTATTAAATTGAAAAAACAGCAGTCTTACACCGTATATTTGATGCCAATTTTTAAATCGTAGAATAAACTGAAATAACCTGTCCCAAAAGTTTATAGAAAAATGCAATTTTATGCAAATATGGTTTTGGTAATCATGACGTCGATCTGGAGCCTAATAAATACGTTGTAAGAAAAGGAAAGCGTTCGTTTGTTCTGCGTTGCAAGATGCCTAAAGCGTAGCAGCTCTCTAATGAAGAAGTGAGTAAAATTCTGCATTTGAAATTGCTCTGTAAGACTGTTAAAGAAATATTGAAACTTTTAAATCGTTCTAAAAGCATGATTTATCGTGTATTAATTCGTAAGACTCCATATGAGCCAAAACCTCGTTCGGGAAGACCACGTGTGACGGATATTCGCAGTGATAGATGGATACAAAGAATGGCTTTCAAGTCAGAAAATGTCGGTTCGCAAAATTACTGGTTCTTCCCGGTTGCAAATCTCCAAGAACACTGTTCATAGATGAATTATAGAATCTGGTTATATGATCTACGCAAAAATGACTCGCCGATTACCATTCTCAAAGCTTCACATTAGTAAGAGATTACAATGGGCTCGTAATCATATGTCATATGGTGATAAATGGATGGCTGTCCTTTTCAGTGATGAAAAAAATGGAACCTCGATGGACCTGACGAGAATATAAAATATTGGCTTGATTTACGAAAAGAACCCAGGAGCTTTTTCAGTAGGCAAAGTGGTGGTGGATCTGTGATGGTGTGGGTGGCTTTCAGTTTCAACGGTCAAGTGGGTTTGGCTTTTTTAGATGGCCGACAGAATTCTCCTAAATACATTGAAACACTAGAAAATCATCTTATGTCATTTGCAGAAAACATAGGGGGACGAAATTGGTAATATCAGCAAGATGATGCTCCCATCCATACCTCCAATGCTGCGAAAAATTATTTAAACTCGAAAATTTTTACTGTTCTTGAGTGCCCACCGATGAGCCCTGATCTAAACCCAATTGAAAATGTGTGGGGCATTATGTCTCGGAAGGTATATGAGAATGGAAGGTAATTTTATTCAATGAATGCCTTGAAGACAGCCATTGAAAGTGTATGGTACAACTTGGAACCAGAGATATTACAAACCTTAATTTTGTCGATGGAAAAACGTGTATACAATGTCATACTGGGAAATGGAAAGACTTTAAACTATTAAGAACATTGTATTGAGCACCTTTTGTTGAAATGTCATATATTCTATAAACTTTTGGGACACCTAATATTTCCATTTTGCTATATAATTGAAATAAAAATTGTTATTTTTTCTAAATATTTCGTTGAATGCAAGTCGCATATGGTTTGAATAAACATATTTGTAATTGGTGTTTGTATACCTTTCCGTTTTGCTAAAACATACATTTTACTAGATTCTATAAACTTTTGTGACAGAGTATATATATATATATATATATATATATATATATATATATATACTGACGAGCCAAAATATTATGACCACCTGCTCAATAACACGTTGCGCCTCCTTTTGGCCTTCAAAACAGCTGCAACTCGCCTGAGCAAAGATGCCACAAGTTTTTGGTACATGACTGGAGACAGGTTGTACCAAATGTCTAGGCAGCGGTCACACAAAGTGGAGATATTCGGACATGGTGGTGCTTGAGTGCCGCTCCATGACATGGGGCGTTGTTCTGCTGGAAGATTCCATTTCCAGTTGGGAAGACAAACGCCATGTAAGGGTGCAATTGATCCGCAATGATGTTCAGATAGTTCGCAGCTTTCATGGTCTGTTCTACCACAACTACGGGTCCCAGAGCCGCCCATGAGAACGTATCCCAAAGCATAATACCGCCACCACCAGCCTGTATATGACCTACTGTACAAGAGGGGAGCAACTGTTCGCCTGGCAGACGGCGTACCCTGACACGACCCTCGACGTGATGAATGAGAAATCGGGATTCATCCGACCAGGCAACTCTATTCCACTAATCCATGGTCCAGTCTCGATGTTCCAGGGCCCAGTGTAGGCGTAGTTGACGATGACGCTTGGTCAACAGAAGCACACGAGTGGGACGTCTGCTGCACAGGCTCATATCCAACAGTGCCCGCTGAACTGTGTGTTCCGAAACACTTGCGCTTGGACCTGCATTGTATTGGGCTATCAGCTGAGCCACTGTCTGGCGTCGATTTCACTTTACCAAGCAGGACAGTCTCCGACGTCCTTTTTCTTTGATGACGCGTGGACGACCAACACCTTGGTGTCTATTACTGGAGTCACCGTCATTTATCCACTTTGCATGAATGCTAACAACGGCAGATCGTGAACAACCTACCAGTCGTGCAGCTTCGGTGATACTCGTTCCGAGACTTCGGACCATTACGATCTGCTCTCTATCAAATTCGCTTAGATCGACAGCCTTTTCCATCACTCGCAAAAGTAAGTGCAAGAATGATTACTTACCTTCTCCAGCAGCAGTTAAATACCATTCTCATTTAACTACGTGCCCTCCACGTCATCCAGACGAGTTCATTGAAAAATGTGGGGATGGTCAGTGCGTGTGTGTGTGTGTGTGTAACGCGTTTTCCCCTGTTATCTTGCGAACACGATTACTGAAGTAATTTTGATTTAAATTTAACCCGCATGCGATATGTTGTAAGGATAGTGAAAATCTCGGTCGAGTTCGTAGATGGTCTGTCTATCTCAAAGGGGGTGAAAATTTTCATTTTCCCATAGTTCCTTTACAATTGAAAATAGAAAGAAAACTCAAATTAGGCGAATTATTACCTTAAAATAACGAGAAGTTATTTTTAGTAGAAGTAGTTTTTTAGAAGTTATGAACTAAAATGCCATTTTCAATCCCCTCCCCCATTTTATCATTCCCCTATAGCTCTGTTACGACTAAAGATAAGGAAAAAAATTTAATTAGGCGAATTATCACATAATCGTAACGAACAACTTTTATACTAAAGGTTTTTGAGAGCTAAAATTGCTTAGAAGTTGTGAGCTAAAAAGCTACAATCAATTCCTCTCCCCCAATTTAACATTTTCCCATAGCTCCATTACGATTGAAGATAGAAAGAAAATTTCAATTAGGGGAATTATCACCTTATCATAACAAACTACTTTTATATTGAAAGTTTTTTGACAGCAAGAATTACTTAGAAGTTATGTGCTCCCATCAGCCGCATTCACTTCCACTTGTTATACGGTAAATAAGATGATATATCTGGCTTTGCTCCGTATTAAAATGCTTTCATGTCTAATATTTTTAATGTAAAAACTACTATTGTATAAAAATTATAATACACAAATTCCTTTTCTGATCTGAAACGTTTTTAATTAAAATGAGAATATCAATTGAAACAAACGATTTTTAAAAACAGCCGTTTTCTCCATAAATTATTATTTGTTATATAGGTACTTCAAATTTTGTTAACAATTACTAAAGTAAAAGAAAGGTTTCAATGAATTTTTTTAAACAATTAAATTAACTAGTTAATTATTCATTAATTTAAAGAATGAAAATAAATCAATCATTATTTGGTCCTGATATAAATTGTTAATCGTCTACTTTTAAAATTTTTTTTAGCATTAGCGCAGAATTCTGTGAAGGTATTCTGGCAACTATATATATTCGTATTATTCTTGTTCTTCAGCAATAAAGAATATTGTTACGAATTCTGTATAATATTAATTTTGGAAAAATATTAAAATGAGAGAAACAAATTGTATGGAAATGAAATTTTTGTCACCGAAATGCTAATTTTTTTAAATTTAATAAGGTGCTAAAATAGTTTCGTGAGATAAAGTTTTCCAAAGATATCGCGGAAAAACGCTTCGGTTAATTTTTAATTAACTTAAATTTTAAGTAAATTTTGGAAGGTGAAATTTTTCTTGCCTTAAATAAAAAGTGTGCAAAGTCTGGTTGAAATCAGTCCAGTGGTTTAGGAGGAGATGTGAAGCATACATACAGACACAATAACTTTCATTTAAATTAAGATAATTATTAGATTATCACATAATTATAAGATAAATATTGCTGGCAAATAGTATGAGCCATAAAAACTGCTTTAGTAAAGATTTTGTCGCAAGTAATTATTTAACCTTATTTAAGTAAATAGTTAATTTTAATTAATCAAACAGTTAGTTTTAATAGTTAATTTGACAGATTACTTTAATTTGATATTTAACTAAACATGACGGGACCATGATTTGTTTAATAAAATCAATATAAAATAGCCAAAAACGATAGATATTTAAATAAGAGTTCCCTTTATCCTTTTTGATATTGAAAAATATCTCCTTAACTTTCAAATTGTTTTGGGATTTTCTGCCTGAGTATTTGCTTTTAACTGTCGATGGAGATTTAAATTTCCTGTTCAAAATGGCTGCATTAATATACTATGCTTTAAACATACGTATTAAATTTGGAGCTCGCAATGTATAATAATTTTTATTCCCTTATGTGTTAAGAATTTAGTGACTATTATCTCTGTAACCAGAGAGTTCTCTAAATGAGCCCATTCTAGTGATGTTTAAATGTTTCATGTCATGTGATTTTACCATATGACAAAGTAATGTTCGCACAATTGTATTCTAACCTAGATTAAATAAACTAATCTAGAGTCGTTCTTCATTCGTGTCAAGTGTCAATTTTTTGCTACTGTTTCAGATAGGCTGGCTTAATGTTATCTAGGGGATATTTGCACTGCTAGGATGTATTATTCCTACCTGCTGGATCTACTTTTGCCTTCCAGCTTGCCGAAAGGGATTTTATTTTATATTTAACACCATTTGAGAAAGTTTACTAAATCTTGAATAACAATTTATGTACTGATCATGGAATAGTTTTTAAATTCATTATGTGTGACCAAATAAATAAATTTTATAGCGTTGCATTTTCAAACTTCTCTGAGTACACAGCCTCCAAGTCTTAAGCATGCCGTTTTGCCCTGGGTTCCTTGCATACGGACAGACAAACTCGCAAGCATAATTTCAAAAAGAGCTTTTTCGAAATCAAGGAGGATTACATCGTCGAAATTCGCCATAACGTAGAGGTAAATTTTTGCAGATTTCTATGTATTTTTCGTTTCCGATAAAGTAACAACAAAAGTTACATGGTTGCGAACAGATCATCTGGAGTTCATATCAATCTCACAACTAAGGACTCAGTCTCTCTTACTCATTGAACAATTTTTGACAAAATAACTGATAAAACGAACTATGGAAAAAGATATCATTAACAGTTGAAAAAGCAGAAAGTCTTTACAAGAATACCTATCTTCAAGTGGCTAGAATTTTTATTCCGTTGCATGCATTTCTTGTATGTGTAAGTTACATGCAAGTGTTGCAAAAATTGTGATCCCATTTTAATTTATTTCAATTTCCAGTGAATAAACCCGTTTCTCTTGTGCTGTTTTTAAATTTCTCCACTTGGGTGCTATGTCTTTTACTGTCTCAAAGATGTTTTGTGTATTTTCAGTGATCAATTTTAAATTTGTGGTTTCAAAAAATTAATTTTTGTAATTGGCAATGAAGCTTAGAAATTTTAAATTTTTACGAGTCGGAAAAATTGCTTGCTAATATCATTCGTAGAAGTAGAAGAACTGTATGCACAACTACTTACAATTTCAGTGATTTCTTAACATTTCGATGGAAAAAAATAAACAGCATAAATATTTCCCATGAGTTTCTTCAGTTTGCCTGTAATTGGATGAAAAATTCAATTACCTTTAGCATTCCAAACAAGTAAGGAATACTTAAACATTATTTTTAAATCTAGTTTAATTTCTAGAAAGCTATACAGCTCAATCCATTAAGATATGAATATGAGAATATTTTAGGCTGCTTTAAATAAATATCATTACAATTTTATGACTCGCGAAAGATGCATCAAGATATAGTTGCACACATTTTAAAAGATTATTCCGGATTATTAAAGATTATTTTTTCTGTCCCTGCTGTCTCACTGGCACAGAAAGCAACAAAACTTGGTGTAGCCTGCTTGCAATCTAAGACGGCAATAACTTTCAAGTCGGCGCAGATATGCCAAGAATGCTTACTGTACTCAATACTGGGCAACATATGCTTCAAGTTTTCGTATGATACGAACAGCATATCCTACAGGAATCGAAGGGTGCTTGTTACCATTGGATAATAGAACTGCTTTTAAACTGACTTTGAAGAGTCTATAAACAAACGCCATTCTTAAAGGTTTATGTTGTAGTCCTAGAGCCATAAACAAAGAGTCAACATCATTACAAAATATCATATCACCATCCTGACAAAAGAAATCTTGAAAATCCTATTGCCGTTTACGGAAAGAACACACTTTGGTTTCCTTTCCAAGGAGATTCCAATCTTTGAGTCTTGATACCAGTAACTCTGACTGATTTTTTGATGAGCTCAGTTCGCGCACAAAATCATTGAGACCATACTGACTTATTAAGTGAGGAATAGGCGAGGTTTTAACGTCTGCATACATAGGATCCTGGTCATCTTATGCCTCTTCCACAACTACGGAATCAGGTACAATATCATCATTATCATCTAGACTCCAGGTTTCCGGTGGTTTCGGTATAGGTAGTTCCGAACCATGGGGTACAGGCCTGATTGCTGATGGAAGATTTGGATACACGACTGTATGCCTCGAATGCGACGCGATTGATGAAATATCTGTCAAACGAAAATAGCAATCTGTGGAATGGTCTTTTGTTTCTCTTCCAAATCATTGGAATAGAAAAGGGCATATGACGAGACCCTTTCAGCCCGGAGGTCATATTAGAACAGCATGATTTGCAGGCAATATGAGGAGCCCAACTTTTGTCCTGGTCACCGTTACTGAACCCGAAATAAAGTGCATAAAAATTTTTCACAAGCGGGGTAAGGTGTTTCCTTTGTTTCTTAAAAGTTAATTGACTACAAACATAACAGAAACTGTTAGGATGATTCTCACAAGTTCTTGGCATTGCTCTCACTTTGAGAAACAAACGGCACTTAAACAGAACACTAAATGGAGCTTCGGTTCGTTATATGCAGCTGGCAAAACAAAAGCCTTACCCCCACTCGACAGTGAGTCACCCACACTTTTCAGAAAAGAAAGAAAACATGTTTTAACCTTGACCAGCTTCCACGTTCTCCAAATAGAAGCATCTGTCCTTACAAAGTGACTCATGCATTGAATCGTATTTGCGTTGCACTATTCTCTATCCAAAAACACCTGTTATAATTTTTGACATACAGCCTTTTCTTTATGAAAATTATATTTGTAAGAGCATTTCAAACCCAAACGTTATCTTCTTGGCCAGCAATTAATTTTTTTCAGAAAGTATTTTTGACACAAGATCCGACATATTTCAATGACATTTATTTTCTATGTACATGTAAGCAATTACGAGTAGTGTTGCTGAAAAACAGTATATTATACAGGTTTTTCGAAATTATAATGGGGTTCAGTGACCATAAAAACACCATTATCAGTTAAAATCTCAAAGGCCACAAAAAATATCCTGGCTACGACATTGAATCAAATAAAAGAAACGAATGGACAGAGGTTTTAGTGAGGTTTCATGTTGCATAAAATTGGAGGGTGATAGACAAATCACTCCGTTGGTTTGACAAGGTTCTAACTGACATTTTTGCCGAAATTGAGATTATGAGTTTATACAATTATACTAAGTTATATCTATAAAATGAACTGACTCTAATTGAATTCTAGCGGTAACTAAACGAACTATTAGTGTCTCATGGTTCTATCACTGCAGTCGATATTTATAGTTTTCAGTTTGACAAAGTTCTAACTGGGTTTTTTCCGTGAGAAGGTTCTATCTGCTTTTATTTTGACCACTAATCAGCTGTATCATTATTCTACTAGGCTATGGTTGTTGTTTCAGCACTAGCGAGGATTTGCATTCATTATAAAAATTGTGTGTACTGTTTTAAATAGAACAAAGTTAAGGTATCCGACTGGTTTAAAATAGTCGTTTTTGATGAAATTATCAAAACAATTTTATGACTTAATTTTGTAGCCTGTTTAATAAGCTTTCTAAAACTGTCTCACTATTTACTCTACGTGAATTACAAATGGAGCTACAGCTGTTTTCTTACCGAACTGTAAGCATTATTTTAAGTTGCATGAAAACTTTAAATGCGTTTTCTGTGAAATGATATTTTTGAGGAAAGCTGTCGAACGTAACTATGATTTCTCAAAACGTTATTCAAGTATTGATATGAAATTTTCTGAGATTGTTTTCTGTAATATGCTTGATGTTTTCCTCTAAACACTAAGGTCAATTTTAAAATCAAGTAATATTTTTAAGTGTTTAAATATAAACGAAAAGCATTTTTTATGAAAGATTACCAGTTTAGTAACTATGTTCAACTATATCTCAAAACTATTTTGAAGTACAAGAAAGATTTTAGAGCATAACACAGATAACTGTCAAAAACATTTACTGCTACAAGGATTTATGTATATTTAGAATATGATTTTGTCTATGGCTGTTAGCGTAAGGCAAATATTTTAGTCATTTTTCTTCAAATTTCTCAGTTTTTTAAAAAAATATCATTTTGAAAGCTTAATTTTACAATATTTTCATAGTTTTAAAACGTATTCAGCTGAAAAATAACATTAAAAAATATATATAAGTTATTTTTCAAAAAAATGTCTCCGAACACAGTCGGATACCTTAAATTCATTGACATAGCAACATGGAAAATAAGTTGGACGTAGGGATTACAATCCGGCACCAATTTCAATCCAGTCGGATTGGACACATCAAAACTATTTTGCCTTTTCATTCCAAAATCAACTGTATAAAAGATGATAAAGTGAGTATATCACAAAGTTTATAAAAAAAGCGTTAATTTCTTATGAAATCAACTTTATTTACACTGTTATAATTAATCAACATTTACGTATGAATCGACAATAAAAATTTAGTACAGTGTAACTAGTTAAATTCTAATTGTTATGTTAGTTTAGTAATAATTAGATAATGACGGCCGGTTAAGTTCAATCTCACTTACTAGATTTCACAAATGACATCAATGATAACTTGTAATGTAACTTATATTAAATCTAACTAAATCAAGCTTATCAATTGAGATCACAATAATTAGGTATTTTAGACACGCCAAGCAGTCAAATTCTTATAATTATGACAGTCATCATGAATCTGTTTAATCAATGGCACAATTATACAATAACGAGCTTAAAACTTCTTCGTATTTTTTAATATACTTACTTTAAATTATTATTTTAAGTAAAACAATTTTTAAAAAAACTCACTTTGATTTTGAAAAAAAAAAATATCGTAGGAAACAAATAGTGTTAATTGTGTCATCTGTCAATCGACTTCTTACAGAGCTACAAATATAACCAGCGGCCTAGAAAGCCCTTTCTGCTTCTACACTTGTTGGTTTTAATGTCAACAAATACTCATGAATGGAAGACAAATATTTTCCTCGAACTCCTTTACTTTCACATGCAGTCATTTCCTTTCTTAATGTTTTCTCACAATCTAGGTTTTCATATCTTGCTAATCTGAGTTATTTTCTACTATATTATCTAAGTTTTCTTTAAAGCTATCATCTTGAACTACACTTTCTAAGATATTTTTCATTTCTAGTCTTACAACTTTTTTTTTTCGGCATAGTAAATGTGTCATCAGTTCGTCTTGTATAATCATCATATTTTTTTTTAATTCTGTAAGTATATTAATATTCCTGTTTTCATTTTGAATTGGTTTCAAAAATGACATGTTTGTTTTAGAACTTTTAGACTGGTACCTGCAATGCAAAACAAATAGGTACATACTTACAATTTAAAACGTTATTTCGGTCACTATGTAAGAAAAAAGTCGTATTATAAAGAAAAATCAGAAATATGGATCGTTACTCAATTCATTTCTAAGTCTAATTATCTACTTAAATCATTCTCGTACTCGTAAATGCAACATAAACATCAATTGATCATCTATCAATTGAACAATAAAAATGTCTATATGTGAAGCGGGTGAGTCAGCGTCGAACGACTCGTACACACCACGCATTAAGTACCTACTCTTGCAACAACGCGAGTATTTTTTCAAGAAATCGGCTTCATGTATTTTTTTAATTCACCGGATCCGGTGATCGGATCCGACAAACTAGTGCCGGGTCCGGTAGACGCCTAATGATGCCGGATCCGCAGGATTACCAGATTCGGTTTTCCGGATTGCAATCCCTAGTTGGGTGATCTAGAAAGTTTGCTTGAATTATTCAGCGACACAGGCAATGAAATTGATTTCGTCCATTCCACATCAAGTGAGAGCAGCGATGACAGTTTCGTTCAGAGCTTGAGGTAAGTCTTTTTATTGTAATATTTAATTATTTTGTAATACAGTATTTTTAAAGAGAATAATATTTACGCATATTATATTGCATAAACTATAATATGAAGCTACACTGTTAGCGTACTATTTCTAACCACGCCCTTTTTTTATTACTAGATCATCTTTTTTTCTTTTTTGGTAATTGGAGGAAGAAGGAAGGGCGTTTAACGCTTAAAGAAGTGCCATCACCCAAACCAAATGAGCCGAATCGAACTAATATAAATTATAACGAAACTTCAGCCGGAATCGAAGACAAAGAACAAATTAATGTTCCAAACAATAAGATTAATGAGTAAGTTTAGTTTTGTGATAGCTACATTTATTTACAACTTTGTACTGTTGTAAATGTCTGATGCGCCGCCTGGCTTAAGAGAAAAAATGTATAAAAGAGAAACAAAATAAAAAATAAACTTTCATAAAGGTAAAGTTACTCTGGCCACTATATTTTTAATTTATAATTTAAGTTTATTTTTATTTTTTAAATATTTGGCCATAGTTGGTGTTAGTTTTTATTATACTTTTCATCTCAAAAGAGGAACATTTTTTGGCTTAAGAATAAAATCCCCTTTTGACTATATAATAAGTGTCCTACCGTACAAGATTTGTTTGAAACTTTTAATGATTTTTTTATTATTTTTAGAATATAAGAACGTGACCAGACCCCAAAGAAAGCTAGGAAAATTGTGGCTAATCCTATAAAATGGAAGTGTAATGCAAGGAAAATAGCTCACAAACTGGCAAATCTTACCTAAGCAAAGGGGGGAATGTACCAGAAAGAAGAGTGGTTGGGTGGTTGAGGTTTAATGGCGCAAGAGCCCAGAAAGAAGAGTGAGAACATTGAAAAACTGTAATTTGCAATGCAAATTTAAGTGTGGGGAAACTATTTCAGACACAGAGCGCTCAGATATTCACGATTCATATTATTCCTTAGGCACAGCTACAGGAAAAAGGCATTTTCTTATTAGCACAACGTGTCGATTCTTGACGGCAAAACCAGAGAGTTTGAGAATGGAACAACGAGTCGAAGTGGAAGATGATGATTGGATGGAAGATGAAGATGAAGCAGATAATAAGAAGAATAAAAGAAAAATTAAGCCATCAAGAAGAAAGCTTTCCTTTAAACAACTTTTTTTGTAAGGGAGAGAAAATACAGGTATAAGTCTTTCTACTTAGGAATATTATCTATATAGCAAAAGCCAGTATGCACTGCACATTCAACTAAAAATGTAGAAACCAACACACCAACCCAGGACCAAAGAGGAAAGAACAGAACCCAAAGGAGACCCAGTTTTAATAAGAGAACACATAAAATCCTTTCCCATAGCAGAGTCCCATTACTGCAGGGCACATACAAAAAGAGAATATCTGGGTTCTCCCCTCAGTATTGGGAAAATGTATGGAATTGTACCTCCGACAGTGTTGCACTGAAAAAATAATTGCAGTTAGAAAATCAATGTACTACAGAATTTTTGCCACGGAGTTTAACCTTGGATTTCACTCCCCAAAAAACGACAGATGTGACTTTTGCGAGAAATTCAAAGTGCGAAACAAACTTAAATACTGACGGATGACATTAAATAACAGTATGATGTGCATCAAACGTCAAAACTGAACATGCGAGAAGTTAGGAATGAGGAGAAGAAAAATAAAGATTTGCCTCTCTTGCTATTTGACTTACAAAATGTAATACCGACTCCACATGTTAATATTAGTTCTTTACTTTACTTGAGAAAATTAAACGTCTACAACTTGACTGCGTACTACACTCCTAGTAAACAAGTATATTGTGCCTTGTGGGGTGAAAATTTATCTGGTCGCGCTGGTAATGATATTGTTAATGCTTTTCACAAAATGCTGACCGTACTAACTGAAGAAAATGATATAACTTAGTTGATAACATGGTCGGATTCGTGTGTTCCACTAAACCGAGATTCAATCATTTCAAACTCAGTTCTACATTTTCTCAAGGATAATCCTCAAGTAAAATCAGTAACTATGAAGTACTCTTTACTAGGACATTCATACGTCCAAGAAGCTGATAGTGTTCACAGCAACGTTGAAAAAGCCATGAACGAAACTGACTTCTATTCTCCAATTGCATTAATTAGAATTTTAAAACAAGTCAATCCAAGACAGAAATATCGTGTCATTCAAATGCGCCCTGATGACTTTAAAGATTTTCAAGAAACAGCAAAGCTTTTAAATTATAAGATTGTGCCATTCGCTAGTGCGGCAATTTTAAAATTTTCGAGAACGCTGCACACGATGAATTTGAAAACATCCCACGACAAAATTGAACCTGAAAATTCTGCAAATATCAAGTTTGCTGAGACATCTATAAGAGGTCCGAAAAAACATATTAAACAGAAAAAATACCTCAGAAAACTGCAATTTTAGTGTATTCCAAGGACCACCTAAGGTTCGAAAGGCTTCAAAAGAAGTAAGTCCTCAAAAAAAGAAAAATATAAAAACAACATTTCCTTTCATGCCTTAACAGAATAGAGAATTTTATAATGCTATATTACGTTTTTAATAAACCTGCTAAACATTGCCTTTCCATTTATCATAATAGAAAATGTTATTTTATTTTTTTCTATTAAATTTCGCATCAAGTTAGAACTTTGTACCACACCATTGTAATTTATATAATAAAAGTGCTACTTTGACAAAGTTCTATGTGCAGTTAGAACCATGTCTCTTTCGCGAAAGCTATTTCTGTTTTGAACAAGGTTCTAACTGCAGTTTGCTGTGTTCAAAAATAAAGGAATGAAATATAATTTTTTTAAAATAAAGTATGGAACTTCTAAATAAAATCCTTTTAATGTAATCATTAAAATACTAATTAAATTAGATCTTAAATAAAAAAGTTATAAACGGTGGAAACTTTAACATCGTTTTCCTCAAAACTTACTCGGATGCAATTAGAACCTTGACAAACCAAGGCACCGAAATTCTGATTGGTTTTTCGAATTCAGAACGTGAAAGTACATAAGAATCAAGGAAAATCATACGGGCCAAAAAATGGTTGTTGTCCAGTGTAATAGGATACTTTCAGTATTTTTACATGC
>BGPR01035717.1:0-15836 GCA_013235015.1 Araneus ventricosus | reverse complement strand
TTTGACCTCTAGGTATGATTTAACGGGTAATAGGCCCAATACACGACAGGTCCTCAGTGGAATCGGGTTTCCAATCTGGTAAAATCCAGCCCCGAAACCTCACCACTAGGCCAGCACGGCCTCCGTAATCGTGCTTGTTGAAATAGTTTAAGTAAATTTAAATTTGAATCACATTCAGGATATTTTATAATTTGTATCGAATGAGTCTGTCTTATGATTTTCACTGCCGCTAAATTACTTTACTCTATCGCTTCTTATATTTAAACAATCTTCGTTTAAATATGTGATTTTTTATATAAAACTTATATTTATCTTTTTGGTACACTTCTAAAAATATATTTCATCTTTTATTAATTTTTAGTGAATTTTTTTTGGCTTTTTAGCCTTTAATATACTCCATAATTCGTCATTAAAATTAAATCTAACGATAAATATTTTCTCAAATTCTATACCAGATGGTGCTGCTTCATAAAGGATACAAACGTTATAAAAATCTATTCATTAATTGATAATTAAATTCCAAAAATTATTAAATCTTTTATTCTTATAAGGAATATAAAACCTTGAAAAATTTCAGAAATTTTACACATCAAGAATTCAGTGAAAAGTTGATTACAAAATTTCATCCATACAAACATGAAGTTGAATAAAAGCGAGTAAAAGTAGGAAATTTTTCACCACGAATGAATTTTCGTAGTTTCAAAAATGTGTTCACTCAGACATTAACAAAACTCTTTGTCTGTATTCAGATTAAATCAAGCATAATATCTATTTGAAGTATTTCAATATAAGCCGTTTAATTGCCTGTGAAGAGTTTAAATTTAAAAAGAACAAAGGCTAAATATTTCTTCTTCGCCGTGGAATCGTATCTGTGATCCTTTTCATCATAGAGATTTCGTAAAACTGTGAATAGAAAATTACGTTTGATTCTATTGAAGTTTCTTCAGATTAGCAAACCGTCTCGAATTGTGAAATAATACCCAAATGATTACTCAAATGATTGGGAAAAATCTGTAAGGGTTTATAAAAATGTTAAATAATTTTGCGGTTCATTTATATCAGTAGAAGAACGTAAAAGTAAATATGTGGAATTTTCAATTTAAAGTAAAGGTTGGAATTAAGCTGCATTTTAGTTTTAAAACTTTCATTTATTTACTGTGATAACTGTATTAGTAGAAAAACACAAAAATAAATTTTAATTTATTTTTAACTGATGTATATCAATTAGGATTCAAACAGTATACTACGAGAATTTTCGACGTTTTGGTTCCTTAACAAGTAAAATGATATGAAATATCTAAACGAAATATTTAGCCCTCTGAGCGTTCAGTTATTTTGATCTAATGGCTTTAAAATCTAAAAAATTAGCTATTAAAGTAAATAATTATATATTTATTATCTTCACTCAAGTCTCTGAATTAATAAAAATATTTTATCCTAATTTTTCTGTATATGTTTAAGAAATTATATGCATAAAGATTGAATTCACTGCTTTTGAACTGAACTTGGAAAACGGAGAAATATGACATAAACACTTAAAAAGTCTTAGAATATTATAAATATCTTTCTTTCATTAAAAGCAGTATGATTTACAAGAAAAAACATGCACATGATTTTGCATTGGTTGACAAATAATAAACACTGCTACGTTATATATCTAATAATAAAAATAAGAAACAAATAGCATGAAACCCAAATTTTCTTAAAAGATGTTAAAGAAACGATATCTAGTTTTCCCCAATTTCCCATAGAGTTAGCATGTGTACCCGATTTTACCCCACTAATAAAACAGGGTGGTTTGACTTTTTTTACAAAAAAATCATTAGTGAAAAAAGTAGTAAAACCATGACTTTTCCTGAAAGATACATTGCACTCTGACAAATAATGAATATTTTAGTAAAATTTGACAAGCCATATGCCAAATAGTTCAGCACCAACAGGCATTCGAGTCTAAGGTACCCGGTTTTATCCCACTTTCCCCTATTCAAACTTTTGGATTGGGTCGAGTTCTCAAAGTTGAATTGTAATCACATGGCTTGGAATGTCAGAATCCTCATTTAATCAAGGTCTTTGGAATTATCCCATACTATGTCTATGGGTATGGAAGGTCAGAATCCTCATTTAATCCAGGTCTTTGGAATTATCCCATACTATGTCTATGGGTATGGAAGGTCAGAATCCTCATTTAATCCAGGTCTTTGGAAATATCCCATGCTATGTCTATGGGTATGGAAGGTCAGAATCCTCATTTAATCAAGGTCTTTGGAAATATCCCATACTATGTCTATGGGTATGGAAGGTCAGAATCCTCATTTAATCAAGGTCTTTGGAAATGTCCGATACTATGCCTACACTTACAGTAAGGGAAAGTTATAGGGATCAATTAATATACCACTACTTGTTGTTTGAACATTTGAACAGACGTAATTATTAGATATTTTTGGAGGAAATTTAACACCAATTCCAGATGATCAGCTTTCCCCCAGCAGTTTCTGCGATATGAAGTAGATCTAGCACCAACTACGCCCTCTCTCATTTTAGATATGATGTTGGTCAGCCATAAATAGCTGTGGTTATATACATTGCCTGACATGACTGCCAATTGCAGCAAGCGTTTACGTAGATGCCTCGTTCATGCAAATTCGTCTGAAGATATTTCGTAATTTCATGAATCCTAATGCGACGATGCCATGCATGCGCTACATTTCGTGGGGACAACTTTGAAAACGACATGTGGTCCCTATCTTTTTCATAAATGAACTTATTGGTATTATCAAACGCATATTCGATCATTTATCAGAATTTATTTCTCGGAAATTACCAACATGCTTATTTGCTCTCCATATGATTTCTTGTGACGACAACAAATCTTCCCATTTGATGATAATGCTGATGCCTATATACTCTCCACTTTCCTTTCAAAGGGAGTTTTCAGAAGAAATAATGCAACATCACGTCTAAAATCCAATGAGAGATTATTTCATTTTACTAGTAGACAATGCTAATATTTCACACGCATTTGTTAACGTAATTAATAAATATTGGTACCCACTATATTTTCCCACGGATTTCTATCTTGTAATTGGCTGCTAAACTCTCGCATAAATCGACGTCTCTCATTTTTGTGTAATACTGTTCAATAAGGCGAGATTGGGAGATAAAAACTTTTGTCAACTGTTCTCTTGAATAATGGTCGTGCAGTGTTGCATTGTAAAACATTATTATCATTATTCAAAATATTATGATTCTTTCTTCTTCATCACCAGTTTTTGCATTTTCTGGAGAAACAATAACATTTCGTTTTAGGAATTTTAGATCCTTAGGCATGTTTTGCGCTCGGAAGGAGAAACATTATCGCAGTGTCTAACGACACGAGTAAGTGACTGAACTACATTTTTCTCGCTGACGATGAGTCAGCGAAACACAGGGGTGGCCAGAGGAGGGACCGAGGGGGGGGCCAGGGCCCCCCTGTCGGGGATGCTGTGGCCCCCGTCGGGGAAAATTTTTGTACGGGGTATTCAACTGTAGTTGATAAATAATTATCTGGCGAAAATGTGAGACCAATTTCGTTACACTTGTCCCCCCTGTCGGGCAAATCGGCGCCACGTCGGGCAAACTCTAGCGCCATTCCTGGCGAAACACCTATTTTAAACACCTACCTAAGCATCAAATAACTGATCGATGGAATATTGTGATTCCCTGCCACCCGTAGGGAAAGTCCTCGAATATAATAAAAGTTCAAGCAACGAAATTTTATAATATAATTTTTTCATTCACTTCTTCTTGATTTAAAAAATTCCCGCGTTCCTGATGACAAAAATTATTTTCGAATTTCCTGAATTAATCGATTCGATTAATTTTAATTGCATTTTTATTCCATACGAGATGCATCATCTCTTTTAGTGAATTCAAGAAAAATAAAATCGACCATAAGTATCCATAGTAATTAACCAGACAAAAGCTTTCGACGATAGATAGCTGATGAAAAATAGATACTTATTAAAAATAAGCGATAAGTAAGGTAAGAGGACCAAATATCGCCCATATAAACTATTATTTTAATAAAAGGGTTAATTCATGTGCTCTTTGTCTGATAAATGTTCCAATCTATTATCCAAAAACTTACTGATTTACAACTTTAACACATAAGTTTAACACTCATGCCAAGCACATTTTTGAGACCGCTGAATCTTTTTGCTAAAAACAGTGTTCCTAATACCGCTCACTATATGTTCCTGAGATAGCCTATGCATAAAATGGAATGAAATAAAGCGAGAATAATGTTATAACCATACTTTTTTTCATTAAACATGAAAGTTAAGGTACAAAATTTGAAAATAATACACGACAGCTTTTTCGTACTTTTAGGAATATAGTTGAGGTATTCTTTTAACACTTTTCCCCAAATAAAACTTCAAAATTAAATCGAACGTAGGAGTATTGTCAGGTGATAGGACATCAAAAATGTATTTTTAAAGGTAATTGCTTTTTAATATAGTGGGGCTGGGAAATAATGGGAATACCCAAATGGACGATAATGGGAAATCTCAAGAGGGCGATATGAGGAATAATATAAAGTAAATCGTCGCTTAGTAAGCAACACCACCTATCTCAATTTTTTTGAAATTTCACAGAGGAAGAAAGTATTCATTTTTTCACAGCCAATAACGAACATTTCTGCATTTTTTTCGCATCTGGTAGGAACATGCGGACATTATGTTACGTCTAACGTAAACATAAGACCGCATGTTCCTACCATTTGCGAAAAAAATACAGAAATGTTCGTTATTGGCTGCAAAAAAATGAGTACTTTCTTCCTCTGTAAAATTTCAAAAAATTGAGATAGGTGGTGTTGCTTGCTAAACGACGAAATAATAATAGAAAGTATATAAAATATAATTAAAATAAGATTTTTTAACAAAAATTTGGAGGTAAAAATTTCGTAAAAGGTGAACTGACGTAAACAATGCTTTAAGGAAATTAAGCTGCAAAAAACATCAAAAGATAAAGGATTCTAAAGATTCACATAAAAAATCGAAACATTTTATTAATGTGTTTAAAATATCAATTTATCTGGATTATCTCTATGAGCGCAACACTTTTTTAAATTTTTTATTCTGACTTGACTTGCATATTTTTGATAAAAAAATATTTTCTACTTTTTAATACACAAATAAAAAGCTTGAATCTGGTAATATGTATCTAATTAACAATATTTCTTACAAGACACGAAAGCTATCCTTTTTCGTATTTCTTGAATTATTGTAGAATTGTAAGTGACCCTAGATTATACAAAGCTTTAAAATTTTTATGATGCACATGGAAAGCAGGTAGTTTTATTTTTAATTAAATTTTGAAATATTTTACTCAAATTAGTATTAGCATTTGTATATTTTATTTTAAATTTAAATTTCTATTCAAATTAGTGTAACTCGGATAGCCACTGATTCAGGACCGCCATATCAAGGCATAATAAATACTTCCCTATGTTGCATTATTATACATTCTAAAAATGTTCCAGGTTGTCTATTGCCGCTGAACAAATGCTTTCGAAATAATTATTATGCTGCGATAAAGAGCATTTTTCATGTTTTCGATAGGTAGTTAATAAAGTATAAATTAAGCGAAAAGTATACATAAATTAAATGCTAAATGTAATAAATATTCAAGTAGTATATGAAAGAGTATTAGTAAATTACCGATGATACAGAACTTATGAAAGAAAGAGTACTTGTTACCTTTCTTCAAATGACTTCATGCTCAAATACATAAAACATGTTATTTTCGTGTAAAACGCAGCACTGCCCCATGAATTAGCAGAACTTATAGAAAAAGCAAAAATAAGAATATAAAATAATATATTCCAGTTTTAGATGAATGGCTAAATAAATGCAACACACTTCATGGTTGGGATTTCAAGAAAGATGTGTTCAATCGACATGTCAATACGAGAAGTAAGATTAAAGTTTGAAATAAATTTTTGAATAAACGGGTATAAGAAAGAAAATCTTTTAAATATTTAAAAATGCAAAGTTTTCGCCGTACTACTTTGTCGCAGAATGCACAAAATTTAATTAACCATATTAAAATTTAATATGAATGTTGGTCTCCTCAAATAAATTATTTTCAATTCCATCTCAGTCATTAAAATGTATTGCTGGATTATACTTCTGTAAAAAAGGTTAAAAAAAATATTTATTATTATTAAAGCATTTCTTGTACGCAAAATATGACTTTAGAATCTACTTGATGAAGAACAAGAAGCTATGTTCCCCTGCATCTGATACATCGCGCCATTTTGTCTCTCTTTTAGCAGAATATGACTTTAGAATCTACTTGTTGAAAAACAACGATCTATGTTCCCCTGATACATCGCGCCATTTTGTCTCTCTTGTACGCAAAATATGACTTTAGAATCTACTTGTTGAAAAACAACGATCTATGTTCCCCTGATACATCGCGCCATTTTGTCTCTCAGTGAGAGTAAAAACAATGGTTATTTAAAGAAACATTATCCAATGCAGAACAAATCTCTGAAATAAATTTCATAACATTGACAGTGAATATCAAGTGATTGAAACATCTCATAATACTCATCTCTCAAGCACTTCATTTATTTTGCTCTGAGAAAAGCCTCATTTAAAAACCAAAAAAACCTTCCCTTCTAAAAATATCCCTTTCCTACATTTCTGAATGAGACATGGAAAATACGGCGTTTTAGAAGCTCAAATTTAATACTAAAACATTAATCAATTCATAATGCCAAATTATAAAAAAATAGCAAGGCTAAAAAAATGAATATATATGGCTAGATTAGCTACTTTAAAGCTATTTATTTTGCTGAAAATACGGTATAAACAAACATTTTCTTACCAGATTTAAATCTCCGCGAAGAATTTTAAGGGGCCGATGAAGATGGAACCGCGAAATGAAGTGTCTTTATTTGGTACCATGATAATAAAGAAAGATTGCTTTGGAGAGTTTTTCCACATCATTTGTTGGGCACTCTATCTTCTTTGATGGATGCAAGTTAACAAATGGAGCATTTTATTCACTTAAAGGATTAATGAAGCACAAGAAAAAGACCATCCGTGAGTCAAGAGGGATTTCCTTTAGTCCTCGGTGGTTTAACCCGTCTCCAGCAAGAACCCAGAAAAGCAAAAATAATCTCAGCTTAAGCTGTGGTTGGTATTAGTCTAGGGAAAGAGCAGTTCTTTGTTAATTTGGAAGAAACCTGTTCTGCCCAAAATATCCTTTAAACTAACGATTCTTAAAATGTTGTTCGTGAATGGCCAGGGGTGTCTTTGATATAAATATTCCTCCTTAACTTTGAAAGAACTATTTATATAGATAAAACGATGCTACAAACAATACTTATACTATCTGCATTCAATGCCTGTTTCTCCTCTCCAGACTTGTGCGCTCTCTTACAGAAGTCATTTCAAGAAATACAGTCGACGCTCGTTATAACGACCCTCTGCGTCCCACAGCAAAAGGTATTTATAACGAGTGATCGCTATAGTGGATATAATTAAAAACTGTACACATGCGCGCTCAGCAGTTCCATATAAATAGGAGATTTTAAAGAGATTCCAACTCAACACTCAACTTATTTTTTATCAATGGTATCAAAAATAAAATTTTATCAATTAAAAATAGACTTGAAAAACAGATTTTAAAGTAGAAAATAAAGGGTGTTATATACTTACGAAATATTTGTTTTCTAAAGAAAAATCAGAAATAGTTGTTTGTCTTTTCTGCATATGTGCTTTTTGCAAAACATAATTTTCCATTTCAGTTAAAGATGATAAATAATGTTCAGCCTTTCAAAAAACATTTTAAAGTCTCAATAGCACTTGAAATTTTTTTTATTCTAGGCTATTCTAATTTCTCCGCTGTGGTGAGTGGTAATTCTCCCAGCCCCCTGTCAAAGTTGAACTGTAACACTGAAGACTCTACATCTACGAAGCTTGGCAATACAATAATCAAGGTCATTTACGTTTAGAAACATGTCCTTTTTTTGAAAAATACCGGGAAGAGTGTTCGCTGAATTCGGACGTTGTATTGGGATTAGACGACACTGTACGATCGTTATACCGGAAGTAAAATAACATAGTGCATAGGGAAACACATTTGGGGACTTTATCACTGGTCGTTATAATGGAATGGTCATTATAATGTGTGGTCGTTATAACGATTGTCGACTGCATTCCCAAAATCGTTGAAAATTTTAATGTCTTTACAAATTATTTATTTGTATGAAAGTATAAATTTTCTGATTAACTTCACGTTAATAAAATGTGAACAAAGCATTTGGAAAACACAGAATTCGAATTGAGTCTTAAAGCCGTTAATATTGATCTAATATTCATTCACAGTGAGACGGAACGCAGAATCATTTCTTGCTTAAAAAGTTAAATTTAATAATTATTATTAAACATAGCAATTTGAAAATTTTTAGGCTGTTATTATTAAATTTATGTTCAATTTGGCATTATTAGTGCTTTATATATGAAAAAGTAGAATATATATAAAAGCTTAAAGTGGCTTCTATATCTTTATACTCCTCCGATACTTTGGAGAATACCAGTAATTTTAATCTTAAATACTGGAAATATACTAAGTCAATGAGTAAGAAAGAAAGAGATTAACCCTCTCACGACGAGCGAGGCGGTCCCGGTGTTAGAATGCAAAAATTGCATCTACATCATTTTTCGGTTTTGTCCGTATTTTTAATTATTTAATTCTTCTTCACCAAAGTTTATTTCATCTCTTGTGGCATCTTTGATAAATTTTGAAATTCAAACGATAATTTTTAGCCATTTCATTAAATATCTAAATTTTTCTTAATCATTTACTTTGTATTCGACTTAAATATTAATTGTCTTAACTTTTGTTGTTGTTTCCATTAATGTTTCAACTTTATTAATTTATAAATCAAATTTTTCAACGGGACTATTTACTCGCCATCTTGGTTCGCGTAGGTTTTTCGCGTTATTAGGTTTTGGCGCCTGTCTGTGGAAGCGTTTTCCGTTATGTAATTTTTAGATTCTTTTGTGCTTGACTGACGAGCGGTTGGAGTTTGTTTTGGCAGCTGCGGTCCCCAGGGCCGTTGGGCTCCTGGGGGCCTTTGGGCCTTCAGGGAGCTTGTCATTTTATATTTTTCTTTTTCCGTTGGAATTTAAAATGAAAGAGTTCGATTCTCCAACAATTTTTTTGGTGATTTGATGTTCGATTCTGCGATTTTGAAATCTTCAAGATTTGAATGGTGTCTTCCAAAGTTTTCATCTTCTTTGTTCTTGTATGCAATGGAGGCTATTGTGACTGCTTTTGGTGCAAAATTTGCGCAATTAATATTTAAGTGGAATACAAAGTAAATGATTAAGAAAAATTTAGATATTTAATGAAACGGCTAAAAATTATCATTTGAATTTCAAAAGTTGTCAAAGATGCCATAAGAGATGAAATAAACTTTGGAGGCGAAGAATTAAATAATTAAAAATACGGACAAAACCGAAAAATGATGCAGATGCAATTTTTGCAATCTAACACCCGGGAAGTCTTAAAATTTCCCCTTAACAGCGATGAAGGCCCATCTGAGGCGGCTGGCGTCTTTTCAGGGGAGGTGAGCTTCTGAGATCGCTTCCGAGATAAGCGCGGTAGGGGGTCCAATTATCCTTGCCAACCACAGCCCATTTCCACGCGCCTTAAGGGAAGGTTATAACGGGGGTGGGATGGTGGGGTAATTGACCACCCAGATTGGGAGAGTCCAATTCATATCGTATCCTCTCAAAAAGCCCGGTTTTAAAGGATCTAGAAGAAAAAAAACTGCCTCGGGGTTAAAGAGTTAAGTCTTCTTTCAAAATGAGACTGCAGTATTATTCTCCATATCTTTAAATACTAAGTAATTCTACTCAAGAAGATTATAGAGATGAAACTCTTTTGTAAAATTGATGAACAAAATACTCAAATTTCATTGAAATAAGCTAAATATTAATTTAACTAATAAATAATTTAACTAATAAATAATTTTACTAATAAATAATTTAACCAAAAAATAATTTTACTAATAAATAATTTTACTAAGAAATAATCTAACTAATAAATAATTTTACTAAGAAATAATTTAATTATCATTGCAAACGCATAATACTTACATTCAATACAAGAAATGTAATGTCATGAATACCAATGTTGGATTCCCAGTAGGTATATAGAAAATGTGCAGGACCTCTATGAGCAAAACCATACAACAGTTACCTAAGTTTGAACACCAAATTCTCCGAAACAGTGGTCTTCGGAAGCAACGAATTCATCCCAGCTTTCCTGGTACTTTCGGAATGCGACATGAAGCAATACAATTACCAAAGATGATTTCTGATAAATCTAGAGAGCATTAGAAAAACGACGAAATTTCAATTACATTTCCACCTTTCGCGAAAGTAAGAAGTTCATAAGACTTAAATATGGGAAGAAATCCCGATACAGAATCGATATCATGTTCTGGTTTGTAATAAAATCACATACAACGAGTTACTACTACCTCGGTACATCTACCGCTGCAATGCAATTCTTCTCTCTCCACATTACAGTCGCTTTGGTTTCAAATTTCCTCAAATGCCCCAGAACTCTGCAGTATCACACTTGCCTGACGGTTTATGGAAAGACTTTTCAATGAACGATGTTACAACGAGAGCAACACGACGAACATAGTTTATGAGCCTATGTCAGTTGAGACATATGTAGAGTGGATGGACGAAATAATAGGGACACCCATCAATATCTGTCGTGTTTCCGGAAAGATGCCGCATTAATAACGCGCAACTGTTACCACCAGTTTTTTGTATAAAAACAGTTGATACATCAGTCTAATGTCAGTAACCTCTCAAGAAGCTATAGCAACTACGGTATTTTTGTTGCAGTGCGGAATGTCAGACCTCACAGACTTACAAAGACAGCAAATTGTTAGAGCTCTTTTCGTTGCAGCATTTGTAGCTACAACTCATTATATTGTAGTCGCTTCTCGAGCTAAGGTATCGAAGGTCGTGACTGAATACCATACGCGAAAGAAAAAACTTCTGCCAAGAATAACAATACACGAATTTCAAAGTTTAATGAAAGAGGTCATCGAAAATAAAAGGAGATTGTACGATTCAGAAAGAAGAAGACCACAACCAAAGTGACCACAGACCCTAACCAACATCTATATATTATTGTTTCGATAAAAAACTATTAGAAGGGAATTGCGTAAACAAAACAAGACATCTAAGGTAGGGTAGCAATTCTGAAGCCATTTCTGACTGATGTGAAAGCAAATAGTCGTCTCAAGAGCTACCAGAATCCTTAAACATATCCGAAAGACGCATGGAAAAAAGTGAATTGCTCCAATTGTCCCCCATAGCAGGACATCTGTTCTTCTGAAAAACGCCTTTACAAGCAAATAACCCAGATTCCCTTCGTCCAACTTTGAAGAATTACGACGGTTTTATCATGATTTGGGCAAATGTCTCGTGGTTTTCTGCAAGCTCTATCATCAACATCGAGTAACTGGGAGTCACTCTGTGGACATTTTAGCCAACTAATTGCTTTCTCTAATGAGGACAGGTCCGAGAGGGTTTTTCAAGCGGTGCGAGCGAATAGGCCCCACACCACTGACTGATTTTGCAAAATGAAAATTCGTTGAATTAATTTATTTAACGAAATCAAAATCTATCGTCGAATTTTGTCTAACAGGACACAATATACGTAGCAATATTTATATAAAAATAATTTATTGGCATTGTATCCAAATTTTGCTTTACTGTTCTGAAAATTATACTGACGTTTACCTATTACTATTGCATCTGCAGAAAGATCTTTCTTAAGTTTGAAAATACTAAAAAAATTACTTGAAACCTAGCATTAATCAAGAACGATTTACCTCCTTAGCAAATCTATCGAATCCGAATTAGCCAAAAAACTAACGCATGAAATTTGCTGTAAAACATGTAAAAATGAAACCAAAATCACGTATTGTAAACTCATTCTGGTTAGCCGCATACCAAACTGTATTTATGAAATAATAATTTTTGTTATTTGATAAATTAACGATTTTTGTGTGAAATATTAATTTTATTAAAAATAATTTAGTTTTTTATCGTTTTCATGCTCTATACCAAATTGCACAATATGATTAATAGCAAAGTGCCATGGATTATTTTGCTGTACGTAATTTGTTTCAAGGTCCCACGAACCAACTTTGCAAAAGGCCCCGCTTTTTTTTGGCCGGCTTTGAATCTAATGACAGCATTGTTTCCATCTGGAGATTCAGCTTTTCAGGACGATAACAGCCCAATTCTTACAGCTAAACCAGACAAGACATGGCTTAAAGAGCATGAAAATGAAGTCACAAATCTCCCGTCGCCGTCAAAGTTCTTTGATTTCAATATTATTCAACCTTTTTTTAATCTCTTTTGGAGATGAGAATCACCGTCGATATCCTCCTCCGACATCTCTACGGAAACATTCATAATTTCTTCACATGAAATGGGTTAATATTCCTTTAAATGCCATTCACTATTTGCATCATGCAATTCCACGATGCATTCAAGCCATTATGCGTGCTAGAGGTAGTGCTGCGCCCTATTAATATATCTTTTTTTATTCGTTTGTGGCGTTTCTATTATTTTGTCCGCCACCTCTAGCTTAAGATTCATTATCTTATCGCCATAAGATTGCTGAAGCAGGTTCAGTGCCTTTGTGGCCAGTTTGACGCAAAATTCCAAGTTGAGTCGCCGTTTGACCATTCATAATGCCCATGGAATAATTATAAGATAGTCACGAACAATTAACTCCCAAAACACCATTTAACAACTCCTGAGTATCACAGAACATTATCGCTTTAAACACAGCTCTACACTCCTATATGATAGCGCTCTGCAGAATGTATATCATTTTCTAATCTGCAAATGGGTTACACAACTGCATGAAATGAGCAAATTATTTTCTAGCACGTTATGTCTAATAACTTATTCACTGCAATCTCCTATTACGTTTATAAGATAATGTAGTGCAGTTTTCTACTATTTAAGTGCATCAAGTAAGCGTATTGAAATATAGAATATATATTTGGATTCTAAGCAGGCATGAATCAAAGGAACTATATCTGGAGAATGAAGATAAGTAGGAACTACAGTGCACTCTCAATTATCCGGGTTAATCACCAGGAGGGATCGCACGGACAATTGAAAAACACGGATAATCCAAAAACTGCTTTTTATTAAAGAAATAATCAACATCGGTACAAAAATATAAAAATTACTTACATTTGCATGCTGTATAACATCAAACTAGGAATTTCCCTTTTAACATTTAATGCTTTAAAATATCTGTTATGCGTCTTTGCTTATGCTGTTTGTTCACCTCTTTTCGTATATCGACACATATTTGACGGACCGCAGTAATGTCGCCGTAATCAAATCCTCTTTGTCCCATATAATCTAACAAAGTTTCCATGTAAAGCAACAGAATGAGAAATTGTATGTCCTTCATTTAGCGCATCTTCTGCATCAGTAGTAGCTGATTCTCCATTATCAAGATCTTGAAGGATTTCTAATTTTTGTTTAACACCTAAAACGTTTCGCTTTAGTTCCAAACCACTCAGTTTTACCAATAGAAAATTTCACGCTACTAACTGACGATAAACAAGACGCAAAAATAAAGGAACACGCGCGAAAGTGAAAGAAGACGAAGAAGTTAAAGAATGACGTGTCACGGAAAAGCGTGTTTGTACGAGAATGAGCTAGACGATTCATTTCTCGGAAAATTAGGGCTTGAACCGGTAGAGATTGCACGTGGAGGAAGAAAAAATCTATTCTTTAGCCTCCGCCGTCATGGCTCACTAGTTTCACGGAATGGATCTCTCGATCGAACATCAACATCGATTTCACATGAATGATAAGCGTGAAAATGTTTCCCTTTAAATTTTTTTTGTGAGTCCGGAATGAGCACGGATAATCCGCAAACCGGATAATCCGCGCACGGATAATAGAGAGTATACTGTATTACTAGAGTTGTGGGTAGATAGTGAAGAACGAAATTTTGTGCTCATATCTCATTTTTTCCTGAAATTTAATGGTATGATTGTTAGTATGTTATGTTTCGAAAGACATAAAAAAATCCTGCAAGTGTATCGTATGCATATTCTCCCGATATTTTACACTTCTGGTTGACATTCACACCATATGATATCATTCGAAAGCTTACAAAAAATTTGTTCTGTAATTAAAAATTACCCAAAGCATTTCTCAAAGAAAATTGAAATTGAACTTAATATCTCCTCTTTTTTTCTTGCTTTCCGTAATTCATTAGAAAAAAAGATAATTTACTCTTTGAGTAGTTAATTAAAAATGGATACTCATGAGAAAACTATCCATTTTTAAAAAAGTATTTATTCGATCTAATTAAACACACTGCACCATATGCCTCTTATTTAAATTGCTTAGAGGTTCTTGGTGAATAAAACTCTCACGGACATTTCTTATTCACACACAACGATATGTGTTGTTTTTATTCTTATGGCTTTTAAAAAAAGTATTCGAAAGAAAGTGAGAGTGTACTGAATGTTAAAATTGTGTCGAGCGAGATCGCTCAAGATGAATATCTTTTCCATAAGAAAACTGCAAACATTCATTCAATATGAGCTTAAAAACAGACAACTAGAAAAATTGGAATAAATTTAAAAATAGAATCTTAACTTAATCCATAAACAATAACAACAAGAAATATTATTTATAAAAAATAAGATTTAGAGATAAAATTTAGAAAGCCAAATTAAATAAAAAATACAACTTTTAAGCAGCGAGCAATTGCAGCATCAAAACAAAAAACATAGAACAATGGAAATCAATATCAAACAAGTAAAGCCAAAGATAAACTCATAGGTAATCAAATAAAACAAAAAGCAAACAAGGATTCCATTCTAGTCCATTTTTTCAAGTGCTAAGAACTTTATTCGAAATGGATTCAAAATAATAATTGGGAAATTTTTCTGTAAGAAGCTAGCATTACGCCAAACATAGCTTCTCTTAGCCCGAAATTTCCCAAACAAAGAAGAAAGGAGATCTGTACACAAAAAAAGCATATTTTCAAAAAAAAGAGGAAAAAACATAAACATAAAAACGCTAATAAGATTGAATAAAATTATCCGCCATCTGGCTGTGTAAAAACTAGCCTTCATAAATAAACACTTATTCTATGCCCATAGTTGAGAAAAAAGAGAAAAAAGTTTTCACGTAATCACAAACCCACGCTAATTTTCTTTTAAAAGTAGGTATTATCAAATTATAATTAAAGAAAACACAAGTCCCATGGCGCCATCTGTATTCGAAGAAACAAAACAGAAGAAGTGAAAACAGAATTTTTTTTTAATTTTATTTTTCGGGAATGGAACCAATTTAGGCATATTAAGAAAAAAATTCAATCTGAGCCATACCCAACTGCATTGTCTTTTTTCTACTGATTTTGGGATGAGTTTTCGTCAATGATAGTTCCAAAGTAAGCACCAAGGCAAAGCTTTGTAAATCCTTCTAATTTTCCTGTTTTAGGACGGAATGTTTTTGCAACACAGTTTCTATCCAAAAAATCTAATAGTGAAATTTCAAATAAAATTATAAAGTAAAGACTCAGGTATTTAATTCATTAACCAGTTATTGTTGAAAAGAAATGGAAGAGATAGCATTTCAGCAAATTTTAAAGAAATGTTTTGGGTCAGGATAAATAACTGAAAAATTAATGCTTACAAATATTGAAAAAACTGAAAGAAGGTGCTGAGATGTTTCCTCGGTACACTTGGGGGG
>BGPR01035716.1:0-15837 GCA_013235015.1 Araneus ventricosus | reverse complement strand
CCCCCCAAGTGTACCGAGGAAACATCTCAGCACCTTCTTTCAGTTTTTTCAATATTTGTAAGCATTAATTTTTCAGTTATTTATCCTGACCCAAAACATTTCTTTAAAATTTGCTGAAATGCTATCTCTTCCATTTCTTTTCAACAATAACTGGTTAATGAATTAAATACCTGAGTCTTTACTTTATAATTTTATTTGAAATTTCACTATTAGATTTTTTGGATAGAAACTGTGTTGCAAAAACATTCCGTCCTAAAACAGGAAAATTAGAAGGATTTACAAAGCTTTGCCTTGGTGCTTACTTTGGAACTATCATTGACGAAAACTCATCCCAAAATCAGTAGAAAAAAGACAATGCAGTTGGGTATGGCTCAGATTGAATTTTTTTCTTAATATGCCTAAATTGGTTCCATTCCCGAAAAATAAAATTAAAAAAAAATTCTGTTTTCACTTCTTCTGTTTTGTTTCTTCGAATACAGATGGCGCCATGGGACTTGTGTTTTCTTTAATTATAATTTGATAATACCTACTTTTAAAAGAAAATTAGCGTGGGTTTGTGATTACGTGAAAACTTTTTTCTCTTTTTTCTCAACTATGGGCATAGAATAAGTGTTTATTTATGAAGGCTAGTTTTTACACAGCCAGATGGCGGATAATTTTATTCAATCTTATTAGCGTTTTTATGTTTATGTTTTTTCCTCTTTTTTTTGAAAATATGCTTTTTTTGTGTACAGATCTCCTTTCTTCTTTGTTTGGGAAATTTCGGGCTAAGAGAAGCTATGTTTGGCGTAATGCTAGCTTCTTACAGAAAAATTTCCCAATTATTATTTTGAATCCATTTCGAATAAAGTTCTTAGCACTTGAAAAAATGGACTAGAATGGAATCCTTGTTTGCTTTTTGTTTTATTTGATTACCTATGAGTTTATCTTTGGCTTTACTTGTTTGATATTGATTTCCATTGTTCTATGTTTTTTGTTTTGATGCTGCAATTGCTCGCTGCTTAAAAGTTGTATTTTTTATTTAATTTGGCTTTCTAAATTTTATCTCTAAATCTTATTTTTTATAAATAATATTTCTTGTTGTTATTGTTTATGGATTAAGTTAAGATTCTATTTTTAAATTTATTCCAATTTTTCTAGTTGTCTGTTTTTAAGCTCATATTGAATGAATGTTTGCAGTTTTCTTATGGAAAAGATATTCATCTTGAGCGATCTCGCTCGACACAATTTTAACATTCAGTACACTCTCACTTTCTTTCGAATACTTTTTTTAAAAGCCATAAGAATAAAAACAACACATATCGTTGTGTGTGAATAAGAAATGTCCGTGAGAGTTTTATTCACCAAGAACCTCTAAGCAATTTAAATAAGAGGCATATGGTGCAGTGTGTTTAATTAGATCGAATAAATACTTTTTTAAAAATGGATAGTTTTCTCATGAGTATCCATTTTTAATTAACTACTCAAAGAGTAAATTATCTTTTTTTCTAATGAATTACGGAAAGCAAGAAAAAAAGAGGAGATATTAAGTTCAATTTCAATTTTCTTTGAGAAATGCTTTGGGTAATTTTTAATTACAGAACAAATTTTTTGTAAGCTTTCGAATGATATCATATGGTGTGAATGTCAACCAGAAGTGTAAAATATCGGGAGAATATGCATACGATACACTTGCAGGATTTTTTTATGTCTTTCGAAACATAACATACTAACAATCATACCATTAAATTTCAGGAAAAAATGAGATATGAGCACAAAATTTCGTTCTTCACTATCTACCCACAACTCTAGTAATACAGTATACTCTCTATTATCCGTGCGCGGATTATCCGGTTTGCGGATTATCCGTGCTCATTCCGGACTCACAAAAAAAATTTAAAGGGAAACATTTTCACGCTTATCATTCATGTGAAATCGATGTTGATGTTCGATCGAGAGATCCATTCCGTGAAACTAGTGAGCCATGACGGCGGAGGCTAAAGAATAGATTTTTTCTTCCTCCACGTGCAATCTCTACCGGTTCAAGCCCTAATTTTCCGAGAAATGAATCGTCTAGCTCATTCTCGTACAAACACGCTTTTCCGTGACACGTCATTCTTTAACTTCTTCGTCTTCTTTCACTTTCGCGCGTGTTCCTTTATTTTTGCGTCTTGTTTATCGTCAGTTAGTAGCGTGAAATTTTCTATTGGTAAAACTGAGTGGTTTGGAACTAAAGCGAAACGTTTTAGGTGTTAAACAAAAATTAGAAATCCTTCAAGATCTTGATAATGGAGAATCAGCTACTACTGATGCAGAAGATGCGCTAAATGAAGGACATACAATTTCTCATTCTGTTGCTTTACATGGAAACTTTGTTAGATTATATGGGACAAAGAGGATTTGATTACGGCGACATTACTGCGGTCCGTCAAATATGTGTCGATATACGAAAAGAGGTGAACAAACAGCATAAGCAAAGACGCATAACAGATATTTTAAAGCATTAAATGTTAAAAGGGAAATTCCTAGTTTGATGTTATACAGCATGCAAATGTAAGTAATTTTTATATTTTTGTACCGATGTTGATTATTTCTTTAATAAAAAGCAGTTTTTGGATTATCCGTGTTTTTCAATTGTCCGTGCGATCCCTCCTGGTGATTAACCCGGATAATTGAGAGTGCACTGTAGTTCCTACTTATCTTCATTCTCCAGATATAGTTCCTTTGATTCATGCCTGCTTAGAATCCAAATATATATTCTATATTTCAATACGCTTACTTGATGCACTTAAATAGTAGAAAACTGCACTACATTATCTTATAAACGTAATAGGAGATTGCAGTGAATAAGTTATTAGACATAACGTGCTAGAAAATAATTTGCTCATTTCATGCAGTTGTGTAACCCATTTGCAGATTAGAAAATGATATACATTCTGCAGAGCGCTATCATATAGGAGTGTAGAGCTGTGTTTAAAGCGATAATGTTCTGTGATACTCAGGAGTTGTTAAATGGTGTTTTGGGAGTTAATTGTTCGTGACTATCTTATAATTATTCCATGGGCATTATGAATGGTCAAACGGCGACTCAACTTGGAATTTTGCGTCAAACTGGCCACAAAGGCACTGAACCTGCTTCAGCAATCTTATGGCGATAAGATAATGAATCTTAAGCTAGAGGTGGCGGACAAAATAATAGAAACGCCACAAACGAATAAAAAAAGATATATTAATAGGGCGCAGCACTACCTCTAGCACGCATAATGGCTTGAATGCATCGTGGAATTGCATGATGCAAATAGTGAATGGCATTTAAAGGAATATTAACCCATTTCATGTGAAGAAATTATGAATGTTTCCGTAGAGATGTCGGAGGAGGATATCGACGGTGATTCTCATCTCCAAAAGAGATTAAAAAAAGGTTGAATAATATTGAAATCAAAGAACTTTGACGGCGACGGGAGATTTGTGACTTCATTTTCATGCTCTTTAAGCCATGTCTTGTCTGGTTTAGCTGTAAGAATTGGGCTGTTATCGTCCTGAAAAGCTGAATCTCCAGATGGAAACAATGCTGTCATTAGATTCAAAGCCGGCCAAAAAAAAGCGGGGCCTTTTGCAAAGTTGGTTCGTGGGACCTTGAAACAAATTACGTACAGCAAAATAATCCATGGCACTTTGCTATTAATCATATTGTGCAATTTGGTATAGAGCATGAAAACGATAAAAAACTAAATTATTTTTAATAAAATTAATATTTCACACAAAAATCGTTAATTTATCAAATAACAAAAATTATTATTTCATAAATACAGTTTGGTATGCGGCTAACCAGAATGAGTTTACAATACGTGATTTTGGTTTCATTTTTACATGTTTTACAGCAAATTTCATGCGTTAGTTTTTTGGCTAATTCGGATTCGATAGATTTGCTAAGGAGGTAAATCGTTCTTGATTAATGCTAGGTTTCAAGTAATTTTTTTAGTATTTTCAAACTTAAGAAAGATCTTTCTGCAGATGCAATAGTAATAGGTAAACGTCAGTATAATTTTCAGAACAGTAAAGCAAAATTTGGATACAATGCCAATAAATTATTTTTATATAAATATTGCTACGTATATTGTGTCCTGTTAGACAAAATTCGACGATAGATTTTGATTTCGTTAAATAAATTAATTCAACGAATTTTCATTTTGCAAAATCAGTCAGTGGTGTGGGGCCTATTCGCTCGCACCGCTTGAAAAACCCTCTCGGACCTGTCCTCATTAGAGAAAGCAATTAGTTGGCTAAAATGTCCACAGAGTGACTCCCAGTTACTCGATGTTGATGATAGAGCTTGCAGAAAACCACGAGACATTTGCCCAAATCATGATAAAACCGTCGTAATTCTTCAAAGTTGGACGAAGGGAATCTGGGTTATTTGCTTGTAAAGGCGTTTTTCAGAAGAACAGATGTCCTGCTATGGGGGACAATTGGAGCAATTCACTTTTTTCCATGCGTCTTTCGGATATGTTTAAGGATTCTGGTAGCTCTTGAGACGACTATTTGCTTTCACATCAGTCAGAAATGGCTTCAGAATTGCTACCCTACCTTAGATGTCTTGTTTTGTTTACGCAATTCCCTTCTAATAGTTTTTTATCGAAACAATAATATATAGATGTTGGTTAGGGTCTGTGGTCACTTTGGTTGTGGTCTTCTTCTTTCTGAATCGTACAATCTCCTTTTATTTTCGATGACCTCTTTCATTAAACTTTGAAATTCGTGTATTGTTATTCTTGGCAGAAGTTTTTTCTTTCGCGTATGGTATTCAGTCACGACCTTCGATACCTTAGCTCGAGAAGCGACTACAATATAATGAGTTGTAGCTACAAATGCTGCAACGAAAAGAGCTCTAACAATTTGCTGTCTTTGTAAGTCTGTGAGGTCTGACATTCCGCACTGCAACAAAAATACCGTAGTTGCTATAGCTTCTTGAGAGGTTACTGACATTAGACTGATGTATCAACTGTTTTTATACAAAAAACTGGTGGTAACAGTTGCGCGTTATTAATGCGGCATCTTTCCGGAAACACGACAGATATTGATGGGTGTCCCTATTATTTCGTCCATCCACTCTACATATGTCTCAACTGACATAGGCTCATAAACTATGTTCGTCGTGTTGCTCTCGTTGTAACATCGTTCATTGAAAAGTCTTTCCATAAACCGTCAGGCAAGTGTGATACTGCAGAGTTCTGGGGCATTTGAGGAAATTTGAAACCAAAGCGACTGTAATGTGGAGAGAGAAGAATTGCATTGCAGCGGTAGATGTACCGAGGTAGTAGTAACTCGTTGTATGTGATTTTATTACAAACCAGAACATGATATCGATTCTGTATCGGGATTTCTTCCCATATTTAAGTCTTATGAACTTCTTACTTTCGCGAAAGGTGGAAATGTAATTGAAATTTCGTCGTTTTTCTAATGCTCTCTAGATTTATCAGAAATCATCTTTGGTAATTGTATTGCTTCATGTCGCATTCCGAAAGTACCAGGAAAGCTGGGATGAATTCGTTGCTTCCGAAGACCACTGTTTCGGAGAATTTGGTGTTCAAACTTAGGTAACTGTTGTATGGTTTTGCTCATAGAGGTCCTGCACATTTTCTATATACCTACTGGGAATCCAACATTGGTATTCATGACATTACATTTCTTGTATTGAATGTAAGTATTATGCGTTTGCAATGATAATTAAATTATTTCTTAGTAAAATTATTTATTAGTTAGATTATTTCTTAGTAAAATTATTTATTAGTAAAATTATTTTTTGGTTAAATTATTTATTAGTAAAATTATTTATTAGTTAAATTATTTATTAGTTAAATTAATATTTAGCTTATTTCAATGAAATTTGAGTATTTTGTTCATCAATTTTACAAAAGAGTTTCATCTCTATAATCTTCTTGAGTAGAATTACTTAGTATTTAAAGATATGGAGAATAATACTGCAGTCTCATTTTGAAAGAAGACTTAACTCTTTAACCCCGAGGCAGTTTTTTTTCTTCTAGATCCTTTAAAACCGGGCTTTTTGAGAGGATACGATATGAATTGGACTCTCCCAATCTGGGTGGTCAATTACCCCACCATCCCACCCCCGTTATAACCTTCCCTTAAGGCGCGTGGAAATGGGCTGTGGTTGGCAAGGATAATTGGACCCCCTACCGCGCTTATCTCGGAAGCGATCTCAGAAGCTCACCTCCCCTGAAAAGACGCCAGCCGCCTCAGATGGGCCTTCATCGCTGTTAAGGGGAAATTTTAAGACTTCCCGGGTGTTAGATTGCAAAAATTGCATCTGCATCATTTTTCGGTTTTGTCCGTATTTTTAATTATTTAATTCTTCGCCTCCAAAGTTTATTTCATCTCTTATGGCATCTTTGACAACTTTTGAAATTCAAATGATAATTTTTAGCCGTTTCATTAAATATCTAAATTTTTCTTAATCATTTACTTTGTATTCCACTTAAATATTAATTGCGCAAATTTTGCACCAAAAGCAGTCACAATAGCCTCCATTGCATACAAGAACAAAGAAGATGAAAACTTTGGAAGACACCATTCAAATCTTGAAGATTTCAAAATCGCAGAATCGAACATCAAATCACCAAAAAAATTGTTGGAGAATCGAACTCTTTCATTTTAAATTCCAACGGAAAAAGAAAAATATAAAATGACAAGCTCCCTGAAGGCCCAAAGGCCCCCAGGAGCCCAACGGCCCTGGGGACCGCAGCTGCCAAAACAAACTCCAACCGCTCGTCAGTCAAGCACAAAAGAATCTAAAAATTACATAACGGAAAACGCTTCCACAGACAGGCGCCAAAACCTAATAACGCGAAAAACCTACGCGAACCAAGATGGCGAGTAAATAGTCCCGTTGAAAAATTTGATTTATAAATTAATAAAGTTGAAACATTAATGGAAACAACAACAAAAGTTAAGACAATTAATATTTAAGTCGAATACAAAGTAAATGATTAAGAAAAATTTAGATATTTAATGAAATGGCTAAAAATTATCGTTTGAATTTCAAAATTTATCAAAGATGCCACAAGAGATGAAATAAACTTTGGTGAAGAAGAATTAAATAATTAAAAATACGGACAAAACCGAAAAATGATGTAGATGCAATTTTTGCATTCTAACACCGGGACCGCCTCGCTCGTCGTGAGAGGGTTAATCTCTTTCTTTCTTACTCATTGACTTAGTATATTTCCAGTATTTAAGATTAAAATTACTGGTATTCTCCAAAGTATCGGAGGAGTATAAAGATATAGAAGCCACTTTAAGCTTTTATATATATTCTACTTTTTCATATATAAAGCACTAATAATGCCAAATTGAACATAAATTTAATAATAACAGCCTAAAAATTTTCAAATTGCTATGTTTAATAATAATTATTAAATTTAACTTTTTAAGCAAGAAATGATTCTGCGTTCCGTCTCACTGTGAATGAATATTAGATCAATATTAACGGCTTTAAGACTCAATTCGAATTCTGTGTTTTCCAAATGCTTTGTTCACATTTTATTAACGTGAAGTTAATCAGAAAATTTATACTTTCATACAAATAAATAATTTGTAAAGACATTAAAATTTTCAACGATTTTGGGAATGCAGTCGACAATCGTTATAACGACCACACATTATAATGACCATTCCATTATAACGACCAGTGATAAAGTCCCCAAATGTGTTTCCCTATGCACTATGTTATTTTACTTCCGGTATAACGATCGTACAGTGTCGTCTAATCCCAATACAACGTCCGAATTCAGCGAACACTCTTCCCGGTATTTTTCAAAAAAAGGACATGTTTCTAAACGTAAATGACCTTGATTATTGTATTGCCAAGCTTCGTAGATGTAGAGTCTTCAGTGTTACAGTTCAACTTTGACAGGGGGCTGGGAGAATTACCACTCACCACAGCGGAGAAATTAGAATAGCCTAGAATAAAAAAAATTTCAAGTGCTATTGAGACTTTAAAATGTTTTTTGAAAGGCTGAACATTATTTATCATCTTTAACTGAAATGGAAAATTATGTTTTGCAAAAAGCACATATGCAGAAAAGACAAACAACTATTTCTGATTTTTCTTTAGAAAACAAATATTTCGTAAGTATATAACACCCTTTATTTTCTACTTTAAAATCTGTTTTTCAAGTCTATTTTTAATTGATAAAATTTTATTTTTGATACCATTGATAAAAAATAAGTTGAGTGTTGAGTTGGAATCTCTTTAAAATCTCCTATTTATATGGAACTGCTGAGCGCGCATGTGTACAGTTTTTAATTATATCCACTATAGCGATCACTCGTTATAAATACCTTTTGCTGTGGGACGCAGAGGGTCGTTATAACGAGCGTCGACTGTATTTCTTGAAATGACTTCTGTAAGAGAGCGCACAAGTCTGGAGAGGAGAAACAGGCATTGAATGCAGATAGTATAAGTATTGTTTGTAGCATCGTTTTATCTATATAAATAGTTCTTTCAAAGTTAAGGAGGAATATTTATATCAAAGACACCCCTGGCCATTCACGAACAACATTTTAAGAATCGTTAGTTTAAAGGATATTTTGGGCAGAACAGGTTTCTTCCAAATTAACAAAGAACTGCTCTTTCCCTAGACTAATACCAACCACAGCTTAAGCTGAGATTATTTTTGCTTTTCTGGGTTCTTGCTGGAGACGGGTTAAACCACCGAGGACTAAAGGAAATCCCTCTTGACTCACGGATGGTCTTTTTCTTGTGCTTCATTAATCCTTTAAGTGAATAAAATGCTCCATTTGTTAACTTGCATCCATCAAAGAAGATAGAGTGCCCAACAAATGATGTGGAAAAACTCTCCAAAGCAATCTTTCTTTATTATCATGGTACCAAATAAAGACACTTCATTTCGCGGTTCCATCTTCATCGGCCCCTTAAAATTCTTCGCGGAGATTTAAATCTGGTAAGAAAATGTTTGTTTATACCGTATTTTCAGCAAAATAAATAGCTTTAAAGTAGCTAATCTAGCCATATATATTCATTTTTTTAGCCTTGCTATTTTTTTATAATTTGGCATTATGAATTGATTAATGTTTTAGTATTAAATTTGAGCTTCTAAAACGCCGTATTTTCCATGTCTCATTCAGAAATGTAGGAAAGGGATATTTTTAGAAGGGAAGGTTTTTTTGGTTTTTAAATGAGGCTTTTCTCAGAGCAAAATAAATGAAGTGCTTGAGAGATGAGTATTATGAGATGTTTCAATCACTTGATATTCACTGTCAATGTTATGAAATTTATTTCAGAGATTTGTTCTGCATTGGATAATGTTTCTTTAAATAACCATTGTTTTTACTCTCACTGAGAGACAAAATGGCGCGATGTATCAGGGGAACATAGATCGTTGTTTTTCAACAAGTAGATTCTAAAGTCATATTTTGCGTACAAGAGAGACAAAATGGCGCGATGTATCAGGGGAACATAGATCGTTGTTTTTCAACAAGTAGATTCTAAAGTCATATTCTGCTACAAGAGAGACAAAATGGCGCGATGTATCAGATGCAGGGGAACATAGCTTCTTGTTTTTCATCAAGTAGATTCTAAAGTCATATTTTGCGTACAAGAAATGCTTTAATAATAATAAATATTTTTTTTAACCTTTTTTACAGAAGTATAATCCAGCAATACATTTTAATGACTGAGATGGAATTGAAAATAATTTATTTGAGGAGACCAACATTCATATTAAATTTTAATATGGTTAATTAAATTTTGTGCATTCTGCGACAAAGTAGTACGGCGAAAACTTTGCATTTTTAAATATTTAAAAGATTTTCTTTCTTATACCCGTTTATTCAAAAATTTATTTCAAACTTTAATCTTACTTCTCGTATTGACATGTCGATTGAACACATCTTTCTTGAAATCCCAACCATGAAGTGTGTTGCATTTATTTAGCCATTCATCTAAAACTGGAATATATTATTTTATATTCTTATTTTTGCTTTTTCTATAAGTTCTGCTAATTCATGGGGCAGTGCTGCGTTTTACACGAAAATAACATGTTTTATGTATTTGAGCATGACAGTCATTTGAAGAAAGGTAACAAGTACTCTTTCTTTCATAAGTTCTGTATCATCGGTAATTTACTAATACTCTTTCATATACTACTTGAATATTTATTACATTTAGCATTTAATTTATGTATACTTTTCGCTTAATTTATACTTTATTAACTACCTATCGAAAACATGAAAAATGCTCTTTATCGCAGCATAATAATTATTTCGAAAGCATTTGTTCAGCGGCAATAGACAACCTGGAACATTTTTAGAATGTATAATAATGCAACATAGGGAAGTATTTATTATGCCTTGATATGGCGGTCCTGAATCAGTGGCTATCCGAGTTACACTAATTTGAATAGAAATTTAAATTTAAAATAAAATATACAAATGCTAATACTAATTTGAGTAAAATATTTCAAAATTTAATTAAAAATAAAACTACCTGCTTTCCATGTGCATCATAAAAATTTTAAAGCTTTGTATAATCTAGGGTCACTTACAATTCTACAATAATTCAAGAAATACGAAAAAGGATAGCTTTCGTGTCTTGTAAGAAATATTGTTAATTAGATACATATTACCAGATTCAAGCTTTTTATTTGTGTATTAAAAAGTAGAAAATATTTTTTTATCAAAAATATGCAAGTCAAGTCAGAATAAAAAATTTAAAAAAGTGTTGCGCTCATAGAGATAATCCAGATAAATTGATATTTTAAACACATTAATAAAATGTTTCGATTTTTTATGTGAATCTTTAGAATCCTTTATCTTTTGATGTTTTTTGCAGCTTAATTTCCTTAAAGCATTGTTTACGTCAGTTCACCTTTTACGAAATTTTTACCTCCAAATTTTTGTTAAAAAATCTTATTTTAATTATATTTTATATACTTTCTATTATTATTTCGTCGTTTAGCAAGCAACACCACCTATCTCAATTTTTTGAAATTTTACAGAGGAAGAAAGTACTCATTTTTTTGCAGCCAATAACGAACATTTCTGTATTTTTTTCGCATATGGTAGGAACATGCGGTCTTATGTTTACGTTAGACGTAACATAATGTCCGCATGTTCCTACCAGATGCGAAAAAAATGCAGAAATGTTCGTTATTGGCTGTGAAAAAATGAATACTTTCTTCCTCTGTGAAATTTCAAAAAAATTGAGATAGGTGGTGTTGCTTACTAAGCGACGATTTACTTTATATTATTCCTCATATCGCCCTCTTGAGATTTCCCATTATCGTCCATTTGGGTATTCCCATTATTTCCCAGCCCCACTATATTAAAAAGCAATTACCTTTAAAAATACATTTTTGATGTCCTATCACCTGACAATACTCCTACGTTCGATTTAATTTTGAAGTTTTATTTGGGGAAAAGTGTTAAAAGAATACCTCAACTATATTCCTAAAAGTACGAAAAAGCTGTCGTGTATTATTTTCAAATTTTGTACCTTAACTTTCATGTTTAATGAAAAAAAGTATGGTTATAACATTATTCTCGCTTTATTTCATTCCATTTTATGCATAGGCTATCTCAGGAACATATAGTGAGCGGTATTAGGAACACTGTTTTTAGCAAAAAGATTCAGCGGTCTCAAAAATGTGCTTGGCATGAGTGTTAAACTTATGTGTTAAAGTTGTAAATCAGTAAGTTTTTGGATAATAGATTGGAACATTTATCAGACAAAGAGCACATGAATTAACCCTTTTATTAAAATAATAGTTTATATGGGCGATATTTGGTCCTCTTACCTTACTTATCGCTTATTTTTAATAAGTATCTATTTTTCATCAGCTATCTATCGTCGAAAGCTTTTGTCTGGTTAATTACTATGGATACTTATGGTCGATTTTATTTTTCTTGAATTCACTAAAAGAGATGATGCATCTCGTATGGAATAAAAATGCAATTAAAATTAATCGAATCGATTAATTCAGGAAATTCGAAAATAATTTTTGTCATCAGGAACGCGGGAATTTTTTAAATCAAGAAGAAGTGAATGAAAAAATTATATTATAAAATTTCGTTGCTTCAACTTTTATTATATTCGAGGACTTTCCCTACGGGTGGCAGGGAATCACAATATTCCATCGATCAGTTATTTGATGCTTAGGTAGGTGTTTAAAATAGGTGTTTCGCCAGGAATGGCGCTAGAGTTTGCCCGACGTGGCGCCGATTTGCCCGACAGGGGGGACAAGTGTAACGAAATTGGTCTCACATTTTCGCCAGATAATTATTTATCAACTACAGTTGAATACCCCGTACAAAAATTTTCCCCGACGGGGGCCACAGCATCCCCGACAGGGGGGCCCTGGCCCCCCCCTCGGTCCCTCCTCTGGCCACCCCTGTGTTTCGCTGACTCATCGTCAGCGAGAAAAATGTAGTTCAGTCACTTACTCGTGTCGTTAGACACTGCGATAATGTTTCTCCTTCCGAGCGCAAAACATGCCTAAGGATCTAAAATTCCTAAAACGAAATGTTATTGTTTCTCCAGAAAATGCAAAAACTGGTGATGAAGAAGAAAGAATCATAATATTTTGAATAATGATAATAATGTTTTACAATGCAACACTGCACGACCATTATTCAAGAGAACAGTTGACAAAAGTTTTTATCTCCCAATCTCGCCTTATTGAACAGTATTACACAAAAATGAGAGACGTCGATTTATGCGAGAGTTTAGCAGCCAATTACAAGATAGAAATCCGTGGGAAAATATAGTGGGTACCAATATTTATTAATTACGTTAACAAATGTGTGTGAAATATTAGCATTGTCTACTAGTAAAATGAAATAATCTCTCATTGGATTTTAGACGTGATGTTGCATTATTTCTTCTGAAAACTCCCTTTGAAAGGAAAGTGGAGAGTATATAGGCATCAGCATTATCATCAAATGGGAAGATTTGTTGTCGTCACAAGAAATCATATGGAGAGCAAATAAGCATGTTGGTAATTTCCGAGAAATAAATTCTGATAAATGATCGAATATGCGTTTGATAATACCAATAAGTTCATTTATGAAAAAGATAGGGACCACATGTCGTTTTCAAAGTTGTCCCCACGAAATGTAGCGCATGCATGGCATCGTCGCATTAGGATTCATGAAATTACGAAATATCTTCAGACGAATTTGCATGAACGAGGCATCTACGTAAACGCTTGCTGCAATTGGCAGTCATGTCAGGCAATGTATATAACCACAGCTATTTATGGCTGACCAACATCATATCTAAAATGAGAGAGGGCGTAGTTGGTGCTAGATCTACTTCATATCGCAGAAACTGCTGGGGGAAAGCTGATCATCTGGAATTGGTGTTAAATTTCCTCCAAAAATATCTAATAATTACGTCTGTTCAAATGTTCAAACAACAAGTAGTGGTATATTAATTGATCCCTATAACTTTCCCTTACTGTAAGTGTAGGCATAGTATGGGATATTTCCAAAGACCTTGATTAAATGAGGATTCTGACCTTCCATACCCATAGACATAGTATGGGATATTTCCAAAGACCTTGATTAAATGAGGATTCTGACCTTCCATACCCATAGACATAGCATGGGATATTTCCAAAGACCTGGATTAAATGAGGATTCTGACCTTCCATACCCATAGACATAGTATGGGATAATTCCAAAGACCTGGATTAAATGAGGATTCTGACCTTCCATACCCATAGACATAGTATGGGATAATTCCAAAGACCTTGATTAAATGAGGATTCTGACATTCCAAGCCATGTGATTACAATTCAACTTTGAGAACTCGACCCAATCCAAAAGTTTGAATAGGGGAAAGTGGGATAAAACCGGGTACCTTAGACTCGAATGCCTGTTGGTGCTGAACTATTTGGCATATGGCTTGTCAAATTTTACTAAAATATTCATTATTTGTCAGAGTGCAATGTATCTTTCAGGAAAAGTCATGGTTTTACTACTTTTTTCACTAATGATTTTTTTGTAAAAAAAGTCAAACCACCCTGTTTTATTAGTGGGGTAAAATCGGGTACACATGCTAACTCTATGGGAAATTGGGGAAAACTAGATATCGTTTCTTTAACATCTTTTAAGAAAATTTGGGTTTCATGCTATTTGTTTCTTATTTTTATTATTAGATATATAACGTAGCAGTGTTTATTATTTGTCAACCAATGCAAAATCATGTGCATGTTTTTTCTTGTAAATCATACTGCTTTTAATGAAAGAAAGATATTTATAATATTCTAAGACTTTTTAAGTGTTTATGTCATATTTCTCCGTTTTCCAAGTTCAGTTCAAAAGCAGTGAATTCAATCTTTATGCATATAATTTCTTAAACATATACAGAAAAATTAGGATAAAATATTTTTATTAATTCAGAGACTTGAGTGAAGATAATAAATATATAATTATTTACTTTAATAGCTAATTTTTTAGATTTTAAAGCCATTAGATCAAAATAACTGAACGCTCAGAGGGCTAAATATTTCGTTTAGATATTTCATATCATTTTACTTGTTAAGGAACCAAAACGTCGAAAATTCTCGTAGTATACTGTTTGAATCCTAATTGATATACATCAGTTAAAAATAAATTAAAATTTATTTTTGTGTTTTTCTACTAATACAGTTATCACAGTAAATAAATGAAAGTTTTAAAACTAAAATGCAGCTTAATTCCAACCTTTACTTTAAATTGAAAATTCCACATATTTACTTTTACGTTCTTCTACTGATATAAATGAACCGCAAAATTATTTAACATTTTTATAAACCCTTACAGATTTTTCCCAATCATTTGAGTAATCATTTGGGTATTATTTCACAATTCGAGACGGTTTGCTAATCTGAAGAAACTTCAATAGAATCAAACGTAATTTTCTATTCACAGTTTTACGAAATCTCTATGATGAAAAGGATCACAGATACGATTCCACGGCGAAGAAGAAATATTTAGCCTTTGTTCTTTTTAAATTTAAACTCTTCACAGGCAATTAAACGGCTTATATTGAAATACTTCAAATAGATATTATGCTTGATTTAATCTGAATACAGACAAAGAGTTTTGTTAATGTCTGAGTGAACACATTTTTGAAACTACGAAAATTCATTCGTGGTGAAAAATTTCCTACTTTTACTCGCTTTTATTCAACTTCATGTTTGTATGGATGAAATTTTGTAATCAACTTTTCACTGAATTCTTGATGTGTAAAATTTCTGAAATTTTTCAAGGTTTTATATTCCTTATAAGAATAAAAGATTTAATAATTTTTGGAATTTAATTATCAATTAATGAATAGATTTTTATAACGTTTGTATCCTTTATGAAGCAGCACCATCTGGTATAGAATTTGAGAAAATATTTATCGTTAGATTTAATTTTAATGACGAATTATGGAGTATATTAAAGGCTAAAAAGCCAAAAAAAATTCACTAAAAATTAATAAAAGATGAAATATATTTTTAGAAGTGTACCAAAAAGATAAATATAAGTTTTATATAAAAAATCACATATTTAAACGAAGATTGTTTAAATATAAGAAGCGATAGAGTAAAGTAATTTAGCGGCAGTGAAAATCATAAGACAGACTCATTCGATACAAATTATAAAATATCCTGAATGTGATTCAAATTTAAATTTACTTAAACTATTTCAACAAGCACGATTACGGAGGCCGTGCTGGCCTAGTGGTGAGGTTTCGGGGCTGGATTTTACCAGATTGGAAACCCGATTCCACTGAGGACCTGTCGTGTATTGGGCCTATTACCCGTTAAATCATACCTAGAGGTCAAA
>BGPR01035714.1:0-15839 GCA_013235015.1 Araneus ventricosus | reverse complement strand
CAATGATACCCTCTGATTCTCTCCATTAAAATTCCGGTACTCATTTCTTTTTCTTTTGCAAATTTTCTTCAGACATGAAATAGATTGTATTCAATCAGTAAATGATGCAAGGCATACTTTTTTAATGATACCCTCAGATTCTCTCCATTAAGATTCCGGCACTCATTTCTTTTTCTTTCGCAAATTTTCCTCAGACATGAAATAGATTGGGTTCAAACAGCAAATGAGGCAAGGTATTTCTGAAAAATATTACATCTAGAATTCAAGTTTTTGCAGAAAATAGAACATATATAGATTAAGTGTTATTTATCACTGATGATATTGATTTGCGATTCATGATTCCTCCAAACGCCCAATTATTTTCATCTTTTAGTTCTGAGGTTAGAAAACTTAGCTTTTAAAGTGAATGAATCATTTTTTCTTTTTTGCATTTAATTATGTCTCTGATATCTTAAGAATATTTTATTCATAGATGTTTAAGAAAATATACATATAAATACGAACTATTTTCTTCTGAATTGAACCTGTTAAACGGAAAAAGACGTTTCAGCCTCTAGAAGGGTTAATAACTGCATATTATATATTTTATTCAACATTAGCACGAAGTTAGCTACGGATTAATGTTTGTTCATTCCTATATGAATAGAATGCAATTTCATCAAGCTAATTAATCGCACGTGAAAATATGTTTTTCAACAATTTAATAAGACCTTTATTTTTGGGGTAAAAAGATATTAATTTAATCGAACCAATGATGATAACTAAACTTCCATTTATAATCTACAGGATGATTTACTAGAAAGAAACAGTTCTAAAGGTATTTATATAAAATCTGCAATGAAAAAAATTATCTTATTTTGAATTAAGTTTTCAAGAGTATTTGGCACATCAGACAATAACAAATGATCTCTACTTTTAATAAAAACAGTTTTTAAATAGCGCTCTTTTATTAGTGACCAAAATTAGAATTTTTTACTTATATTTTCTACATTTTTAAATTTTATTTATAATTCATTATTATATTATGGATTCTTGTAATCAATTTTTTTCCCAAATTCACTATAGCATGGCATAAAACATATGGAACCCAATTTTCTTTAAATTAATCGATTAAGTCATAATAATATCTAAAAATTTAAAATAGTGCGTTGTTACAGAGAACTCGCAAGTTGGCGAAGTTTCAAAAGCCAAAGGATTGAATATCTAAAAAAGACAAAAGATAAGTATTGAATATCTAACAAGATAAAAAATAAGGATTGTATATCTAAAAAGACAAAAGATGAGGATTATATATCTAAAAAGACAAAAGATAAGGATTATATATCTAAAAAGACAAAAGATGAGGATTGAATATCTAAAAAGACAAAAGATAAGGTTTGAATATCTAAAAAGACAAAAGATAAGGATTGAATTTCTAAAAATACAAAAGATAAGGATTGAATATCTGAAAAGACAAAAGATAAGGAATGAATATCTAAAAAGACAAAAGGTAAGGATTGAATATCTAAAAAGACAAAAGATGAGGAGTGAATATCTGAAAACACAAAAGATAAGTATTGAATATCTAAAAAGACAAAAGATAAGAATTGAATACCTAAAAAGACAAAAATTAATAGAAGCAATTTGATTGTTGTGAGCAATTCCAGAATCATCCAGGAAAAAAATTGCCACCACCGGATTCTTACTTCTTATCGTAGTCTGCTATTATTTTTATTATTTTTAACTCTTCCTCAATTAAAAATCCCCTTTATTAGTATTTATACTCATTCAAAAGCCAAACACATCAGAAAGTAAGGGAAAATTCCATTACAAAATTGCAACCTTACAAACATTAAATAAGTGAAGTGAAATAAAAGTGCATAAAAAGAGGATAGTTTGAGGATTCTAGTCTAGAAAAGACATTTCTGGTAGCAAAACAAAGTGGCATTTTCATATACTCAAAGCAAAGTCATCTTCACGCTGGAATTCTCACCAAAACACAGTGACACGTAGTTTCACTCTCAGAACAATACAGAGAAAATAGAAAAATATGAGAAGCTTCTTTGCCCTACAGGGTTAAACCGTGGACAGCGGATGATAGATGTCTCGATATAAGCGGCAGTTTTCAAAACTTCGATGGATCGAATGGCTTTTTCGTGTCACTTTGACGCTGTTCCGGAACGGTCCCAGGCTGGGAAGGAGAAAAGAATTTATCAACATTTTCAGTGATTCCAAACAGATGTAGGAAGGATAGAAAAGCGCGTTTACAGTTGTGTTCTTTCCTGGAAAGAAAGGAGGGATTTTGTAGAATATAGGTATTGTGTGCATACGAAGTATACATGGAGAAAGTATTCTAATAGTTAAAAAATCGATTAAAATTGTTGTGTTTTTTTTATTTCTCGTATACAAAGTATTCATATGGAAAGTATTGTAATAGTTAAAAAATTCGACCAGCAGATTTCAATGAATCGACACTTTTTACAGACGCCTGTCCGAACATACACTTTTTGGAAATGACTGTCGGTCTGCCTGTGTACACGATAATCAAAAATCTGAAAGAGAAATTTGTTATACGGTCATTACATCAAAAATGTAGACTTTCTTCAAATTATGGGCGAAATCCGTAAATGGAAAGTCTGTCTGTCTGTCCTTGTGCATTTGAATACAATAACTAAAAGTGCAAACTACATAAACTCTTTAATCCTGAGGCGAATTTTTTCTCCTAGCCCCTTTAAAACCGGGAGTTTTTGGGACGAAGCGACATGAATTGGACTCTCCCAACCTGGGTGGTCATTTACCTCACAACGCTACCCACTGCTATAATCTCCCCTTAAGGCGCATGGAAATAGACTTTGGTTGGGAAGAATAATTGGACCCCCTACCATGCTTATCTTCTAAGCGATCTCAGAACCTCATCTCCCCTCAAAAGAAGCCAACAACCTCAGACTGGACTTCGTTGTTGTTAAGGGAACATTTTTGCCTCGTTCGGTGTTAGAGGGTTAATGAAATTAAAATGTCGTTTCATCATTAGAACTGCAGATATACATAAAGTTTTGCTCTAAATTAGTCTAAGGGATGACCAGCTATCCGTATGTATCTACATGGGATTAGACTAAGTAAACAACGCAACGACTTAGATGAATGAAATTTGGTATAAAATCTTGTAACAAAACGTGTAAACATGTATCAACGTTTGGACCCAATCGTAGGAAAAAAGACGTTCAAACTGCATGCTCAATTTTCTTAATTGTACTACAGAGCACAAACAGCGCTATATTTTGTCCCTATGCACTACGTACCCGTTACAGCATTCGGCACTTGATTTACTTGCGAACACTGACCCTTCCTCTGTAATGGGTCGTGGGAATACAGACTCTTATAAGTAGCAATTAACAAACGCATTATAACGTGCTGTTATGCGAAAAATTCGAGGGCAGGTGATTTTGTTTCACACGTTCACGCCGGCGCGTACCAGCGGTGGCTTGCATTTAGATTTCCCATTAGGCGGCGCATACCACCCGTGGCTTGCATTTAGATGCCCCATCAGGCGGCGAGTACCACCGATGGCTCGCACTGATATGTCCCATCAGGAGGTGCATACCACCCGTGGCTTGCATTTAGATGTGCCATCAGACGGCGCGTACCAACGATGGCACGCACTGATATATCCCATCAGGAGGCGCATACCACCCGTGGCTCGCACTTCAGTGTTTCATCAGGCTGTGTGTACCACCAACGATTCAGTTCGTTTAGCAACTAGAAAAAATTCCAGATATTTTAAAATTAAAATAATGGAAATTTAACGTATATTAATTGAAAAATAGATTTTTTTTATTTCAACTCAATATTATAAGCATAACTTATATAATAAATTCGATAATATAAACATAACAATTCAATATTATAAACTTAATTGTTTGTTTATTTCTATACAGTTGTTTAAAACATTTCAAATAATGAGCTGGCAGGAACATGATAGCAGTTGTGCCAAAGAAGTACAGAGAGTCAATGTTTATCATTGCGGTAAAATTTCGTATTTGACTTTAGTTCGGCGCCGCCAGATGAAACAAAGCTCTCTTCGAGTTGCCGTCCATGGGAGAGAAACATGAATTGCAGCACCGCCTTGAACGTGTTAAAGAATTTTTGAAAAAGCAGTATGAACCTGGTGTACAATAGTAATAATCTCTCATACATTTGCAAATGAATTCAAACAAGTTTTAATCTGCTTCAGAAGTTGCAAGCTTTCAATCCATGTTATAGAAAGAAAGACGTATAATTTGGAATTGTAGATTATTATACTTAGTAAAAAAACTTATTCTAACATTTTACATATCATGAATGAATTGAACCATATTTTACAATTTGCTTTAATTAAATAATACAAATATATTGTAAAACTAGTAGAAAAAAATCTAAAAATATTATAAACAAATTTTCTTTTCCATGTATTAGTAATGCTTATACTTTAATTTTTTTGTGCACCGAATACAGTAAAGAAATATAGATTTTTTTTTATAATTCAACTGCTGGTATTGTTATATTTCTTATCTTATTTTATCCTTGTTGCATCGATTTTGTTTTATTTGACATATCGCTGCAATAATCATAACACATTAAATACCTGGTATTCGTTTCTAATTTTGCACGACAACCATCAAGCATATCAAGCCAGTGAAGCATATCAATTACTACGATTTTTATATATTAAAATAACAAGTATCTTTTTAAACAAACCTCAGCTTATCAGCAGGGATATAAAAATATTGATTATTTACTCATACACGTAGGATATTACCCATAAAGAATAATTTAATCACTGTATAAAGAAGGATGTAAGATCTAGAATAATTTTTTGATGATAGATGGAGCCACAGATCTGCTCTGTACGAACTACGAGCAGCTCCCTTTTTTTCTTAACAAAACCAGATTGCACGCTGAGAGCAGGGCAGCACACCACAGGCAGCAAAAATGTCAAAACCTCTTCTCAATTCCTCTGTTATAAATCAGATTAGTCTTGGCGCAGTTAAGCCGCCCGATCTCCAGGTTGTAAGTAACTATGTCCCGTCTAACTTTCCTTATGGCTCTTTAATCTGTAAATCTCTAATACCGTAATATTCTTAACCCGTAACATCTATCCCTCTTTAATCTAGATCCAATAGTTAAACATGACTTCATGTAAATTCTCAACATTCTCGTAAATTTTCTGTGTATATATTTTTCCCTCTGTAAATTCTTTGTATAGTATTTAAATAAATATTTTTGTATTTAACTTGAAATTTACTCATTTATTTTATGTAATATTTTGTTCTAAATTTAATGTAGTAAAAACTCTTAAATCCCTTATTCATAAACCCGAACTACTTACCCCTTAAAGGTAACCCTTCCATGGGCATTTTGTTTATTGATGCTACTTTAATAACGAACATCCAAAACATCACTGAAAGGCGCAACTCTAAAACACGGGGATGTGACAAAGCGTGTTAGTAGTAGCAAGAACATATCCTACAATATTTCTACTATATCACTCAATATTACACAATATCATAAAATATATCGTAACAGTTTTATCCAGTTGACTTGGGAATGAAAAAAAGTATGAAATATCAAAAGTGGTTTGGATATTTTTAGGATTGCTTAAAATTACATTTCAGGAGTAGACAAAAAACTTAAGACTTTACTTTTAATAATGCAATAATTTTACTGACTGTTGCAAGTCACAGAAGTTGTGTTACATTATCCTCCAGCGTTGAAATAATTCTCATTTCGGGAGAAGGTCTAATGCAAATAAATTTGTATTAAAAATATCACAAGAATGAAAAGAAACATTAATTCTCTCTGTAAGGGGACATACGACTCTTAAACCTAGAAAATATGGGATGAAAACTGTCAAATTTATACATTATATGTCTCAAACAATGAAATTCACAAACTCACTTTTTTTCTAGTAAAAGATCCGTTCTTTCTCTAATAGTACACACATTTTGAAACCTTTCTATTTGTTTGCTTTTATTTGAGAGAGTAATAAATATGTGTATAATTTTTGGAGGAAAAATGAGATAGTCACCTTGCGCGCATGATTACGGATAAAATATTTATCAAAACACAATATTTTGGGTATCAAAGTAATCCAAACAGTCACTTTAAGAGATTGAACCTTCATTTTTTAACATTTAAATATATAATTTCTACTTTATATACCAACTTAAAATAAAATATTAAGATTATTTAAAATTTCAAATTTTTTTAACCCCTAAAAAACTTCTTTGGAGAAAGTATGTACAAAAATTATAGTTCAATTTGTAGAACATAGCAAAATACAAATTCAGTAAAACCTCGAAAGGTTTTATTTAAAAATATTCAATAGTTCTTGAGATATTGTGAACGCAATATCAGACAAATATTATATATTATTATTAAAATTATTATATTGAGATATAGCGCTTTAAAGATACGGCCATTTTCAATGTTTACGTTGAAGAGCTGATATATTTATCTTCATAACTTTCATTATTATTGGCATTTTTTAACGCGGATTGTTTTAAATTGTTCAGAAAAGACTGGGGAATAATATATATATATATTTTCATAAAATCGAAAATTTTCGAAGTAATAGTCGTATCTACCCTTTTAATAAAACGTCGCTTTCTCTCTATATATTTTTCTTTTCAAGCTTCAGCTCAAAATTAAAAAAGTAAAACATATTCAATTCATGCCTTCTACACAACATGGAAACATTAATAATAACTTTAATCGCATCTAAAAGATACAAAGGGAAGGTTTCTTTCGTCTTCCATCTTATATCTGCATCCATCATACACTTTAAAGAGGCAGTACATTTATTAATATCTTGGAATGAAAAGAAAAGATCTGCAAGAACTGTATCATATACAAGGTGTATGGATTCAATACCTATGTAATTATTAACCAGTTAAGTCATTTTCTCTCCCAACAAAGCAACATTCGAACCATTTCTGATCAATGTGAAACGTTCTATTGACATCGATTGAATTCATTCAAAATCGGAATAAATTTTGTGAGGGAAAACACAATTCCACCATCAACATTCAAGTGACCACGGCACTCGAAAGCATTCGAATTCGAGAGAAGCAGAGAATTTTACGAGCTGAGTCAAACCAGCTGCGGTTGTCAAGCTGTCAATATGAATGATATAGTTCATCACGACTATTCAATTACGTTCGTCGCCTCTCCTTCTGGGAAGGCTTTGCAATTTAATTACACATCGAACGCTTCTCCCATCAATTTTACTCAAAATGATACTTGGAACAAGACTGTAGCAGAGTTATGGAGCGTTTATGGCAAAGATCAGGTTATACGTTTGCTGCGGACGAAAGTGCATTTTGCTCCCAGCGGTTGACCGTGGTTCTGTGGTATTGGTATTGGAACTATAAGCGAATTATTATATGGGCTGAAGATCTTTATGCACCGCTTAAGATTCCGATCTCGTTATAAAAGTGTAAATGATTTACATTTTGGACAAGGATGCAAGATGTTACGGATCACTTTAAATTTTTCGATGATTATGTGTTGGAAGTTGCTATTAGATTAATGTAGTGGTGAGCTGACAACTTGTGTTTAGTCAAAAACTTCAATGGTCCTTTAGAAGGTTGAAAGCATGAAGCTTCACTTTTCAGACATGTAATGTAAGTACAAAGTAACTGCGATTATTTTGATAATGGCTGTAGATTTCACTAACTATGATTACATATATATGCCATATTTTAAGATTTTAACTTTCTTAAATATTTTGTAACGACCCCACATTTTTAATTACTTCTATTTCCATCGTAATAAGCTCACTACGACTTTCATTTCGAGTCTTCCGGGAAAATCCCCTTTTTGCCTTATATAAATTCCCAGTACATTAACTGCCATTTTGAGTCAAGCATGTAATATGACAACAACAGCGCGCCGCTCGGACATAACCTCTTCAATCCTGGTCATAAAACTACGCATATCTTCAATGTTTGAATAAAAGAAGATGGAATCAACTAAACTGATTCTTTTCCTTGACTCAGATATTCTACATTTCACCTTTAATAAAGATGTTGCATATATATTTTCTACAAGAACGTTCTGTTTACAATATTACAAGCATTTTTAACAAAAGCGTTCCTGTTTGGAAGAATGGATGCAGAATGTATGACATTTATATTGTCAAACAGGTCATCATGGAGCTACGCGTAATATGATTTTTTTACCTATGGAAAGGTATCTTATCTTCAATGATTGAATAGAAGGAGATGGAATCATCTAAAGTTTTTTCTTTGACATTTCTACATTTACATTTCACCTTTACTATTCTCTACATTTCACCTTTAATAAAGATGTTGAATATATATGTTCTACAAGAATGTTCAATTTACAATATTAGAAAAAGTTTTAACCAAAACGTTTCTGTTTGGAGGATTGGATGCAGAAAGTATGACATTTCTATTGCCAAACATGTTATAAATGTGCTTATTGATCATAACTTCAATCAGACTTGTAGATAAATTGATAACTTTAAATTTTACGAATACGTTATTTTAATGGAACAATAGTATGCATTTCAAGCATTTTAATGCAATCATGTGAGATTTTTCAAATTTAAATTTCTAAGCCTTATTTTCAGTTTTAAAACATAAATGCAAAACTTATTTTGCAGTAAAAGCTTAACTCTTTAATACCGAGGCCACTTTTTTCTTCTAGCTCCTTTAAACCCGTCTATTTTGGGCGGCTAAGACATGAATTGGACTCTCCCAACCTGGGTGGTCATTTATCCCACCACCCCTGCTGTAACCTTCCATTAAGGCGCAACAAAATGGGCTGTGGTGGGCAAGGATAATTGGAACCCTAACACGCTTATCTCCTAAGCGATCTCAGAAACTCACCTCTCCTCAAAAGAAGCCAACCACCTCAGAACAGCCTTCGTCGTCGTTAAGGGAAAATTTCTATACCGCCCTGGGCCGCTAGCTCTGTATGAGAGGGTTAAGCTGGAGTTATAATTCCAAAATTGTTGCATACGTAAAATGTATTATTTATATAATACATTTTCTTGTTAACTTTAAAAAATGTCTTTCTTTCTTGTGAGGAAATTAACCTCGTATTTTACAAAAGAAATCGACTGTAAGAACATTTTCAACTGACTCTTTTTTCTGGTTTTCATTTATAATTAAAAAATATTTTAAACCCAGAAAAAGACTTAATTTCATCAAATTTATGTAAGCAATAACATTTTTTGTTTACATAAATTGATGAACTCAAACACAGTAATTCAAGTAAAAATATTATCTTGTATATATAATTTTTTTTAAATAATCGCTTTACTATCGTTTGTTTGCATTTCTAATACTTCTTCTAATTACAAAATAGGCTTTCAGTGTCTTAATTTTCTTTTAAAAAATATATTTACTCTTGTTACAGCATTATGGGGAGAATTATGTACAAAATAAAATTATTAAACAAGATTTTTGCTTTCGTGCTTCTGGTGGTAGTCATTCGAGCTCTGAAATTTTCACCGCAATTTTTTGAAAAGCCTTAGTGATATCCACCTTAAAAATGGCACATCAATTAATATAACCGTGGAGAAAGAAAATATTTTCAGCGAAAAATATTCATGCCAGGGAAGAACAACATTCTAAAACCACAGTTCTGTCGTTCTAAATGGAATTTTAAGTGATATTCATTTTAATGGCGCATTAAATTAAAAGCAAGTATAAAAGCTTCGTATCAAAAGATTCTGATTATTCAAGCAAATTGCTCAGAACCAAATCAAAGAGAATTCCTTTACTCTTTTTTTGCAAGAATCTCTGAATAGCATTAATTTTTGTAATAAAAACTTTTTTTTAAATTGTGCATGTATTTTTTGTGGTAAAAAATGAAATGTTAAATTGCTATTTACTTTTTTAAGTCATTTTTATAATGAGATACAAATTAATTTTAATTATAAATCATTATTATAATTATAAATGTAAAAAATGAAGGATAATAAATAAATAATGCATTATTTTTAATTCATCAATTTAAATTAAATGGCAAATTTATTTTATCAAATTTTTCTCTTATAATGAGTTCCAACTACGCTTTTAGAAAAACTTATCAAAATGAATCTTTATAGTATGTGCCATTTCCACAACTAATAAAAGAAGTTATTAATAAGTTACTAATCAAAGAACTTGCTAACAAAGAGTTCCTAATAAAAGAAGTAACTAACAAAGAAGTTCCTAATAAAAGAAGTTACCAACAAAGAAGTTCCTAACAAAAGAAGTAACTAACAAAGAAGTTCGTAATAAAAGAAGTTACTAACAAAGAAGTTCCTAACAAAAAAAGTTACTAACAAAGAAGTTCCTAATAAAAGAAGTTACTAATACCGAAGGACTTACCTCTACTAATAATAGAAGCGAATGCGTCTGTTGTGTGTGTTGTCCATCTGTCTACCTCTCGAAAATCTGCAGGGCAAATCATTGCACCGAGATCCACCACACCTTTAAAATTGTTACATTAAAGTAAAAAGACGTTCAAATCCATATTTAAGAAGTGACAGGGATTATCTCTTTGCCGACAGGTACGGCGTTTAGAGTGCGCCAGTGGGTATTAACCATTAGCTAAATAAAAACTATCGAAGATAGAGGTGTCACCACCCCTCTAAACTCATGTTAACATTCCTCCTACTTGCTACGATAGTTTCAACTGACAATGAATCAGTCAGTTCGGTCTGATTGCGCTTGGAAGTGCATGAAATTCTCTCCATAGGCCAACCTGTCTATCCCGAAACGGCGGGAAATTACCCCTACAGAGCAATATTCGGTTGTTTTGGAAGAATTAAGCAAGAAAAGACCAGCTGTGGGTTCGAATATGATGCATTAAATTTCGATGGAGAAGTGACTGAGGACAGCGACCAAGAAACTGATTCTGAGATTGACGTGGAGGACAATCCAGTTCACGAAGAATATAGCGACTCATACTCGAACACAAATGTGCGTATCATCCATCCATTCAACCTCTAATCTTATTACATTATAAAAACGAATTTTTAGATAATTAAATGGTCGTAAAGTTTGAAAAGATGGGATGGCGCATAAAGTGCGCCAACCTGGTCTGAGTGTTCTAATAAGTCACCTGTCTGCAATGTTAAGTACATTCATTTACAGTTCTATCAGGATTAGATTTAATTTACCTACTGACAACTCTGAAGTTCTAATTGATTTAACTGAAAATGATGAATATTTATTAGTTGATAATAGATGTATCTGAATTTTATTTTTAATTATACAACAACTAATAAATGCCACCCAAAACGCATATAAAAATTCACAATTTTAGCATTTTATTTGGTTTATAATAGTCATTTGCTTGAATCCTCGGTTTCTTTCTTTCATATATATCAGGTTATGTTAGAATCTTCAAATTAAAATTAATTAATCAGATAATTTTATTTACAAATAATTAAAAAATATATAAAACTATTTGATATTTATTGATATAACTGAATCATTATATCTAATAAGTTGAGCGAATAAATTGGTCAAGAACAGTTTTTACTTTTTATTGTCAGTTTTATAGTAAAAATGATTCATTGTGTTACTAAATATCTATTGTGTTTCAACTGCGTGGGAATAATTAATAAAAATTTTTATTAAATAACATCCGAAATTAAAAATTCAAAATTATCTTGAAATTTTCTAAACAACATCATTACGAAACATTTAAAATTATATTTTCTATCTGCTAGATTGCAAATATTGCATCAACATCATTTTTCGGTTTTGTCGGTATTTTTAATTAATTTAATTCTTAGCCTCTAAAGTTTCTTTCTTCTCTTGTGGCAACTTTGGCAAATTTTGAAATTCAAACCATAATTTTTAGCCGTTTCATTTAATTTCTAAATTTTACTTAATTATTTACTTTGTTTTCGATTTAATTAGTATTTGTCTTAACTTTTGTTGTTGTTTCCATTAAGGTTTCAACTTTATTAATTTTTAAATTCAAATTTTGCTACGGGATTATTTCTTCGCCATCTTGGCTCGCGTAGGTTTTTGGTGTTATCAGGTTTTTGGCGTCTGTTACTGGAATCGTTTTCCGTTACGATTGGAACTTTTTTTTGTGTGCTTCTCTGAACGAGTGAAGGTATTGGCAGCTGCAGGTCCCAGGGCCTTTTTAAGGCTTCTGGGGACCTTTAGGCCTTCAGAGAGTCAATCATTTTTATATATATTTTATTTTTCCGTTGGACAAAAATGATGAAAGTGTTGTATTCTTCAACAAGATTTTTTCGTATGATGTGATTTTTGATTCTGCAAATTTGAAATCTTCCGGATTCTGCGAATTTAAAATCTTCATGAAGTGAATGGTGTCATCGAAAGAAAAAGATTTTTTTCTTTTCATCTTTCTTTATTCAGTAAGAAATGGAGAAAATTGTGACAGCTTTTGGTGCTAAAATTTTCGATAAAAAAAATCAGTAGCTAGAGTGCACTGAATATTCAAGCCCTGCACTAAAGATGATCAGGGTGCAAAAATTCTTCAATAGCCTGCTCTGCAAAAATTTACGTTAACAGTGTGTTGATGGAAATGTGCAAGGAAACTTGTTAGTGACCAATAATGCGACTGAATTACCTCAAGGATGATAACGTGATTTTTGATATTACAAATTCTCCGAAATTTTCATACAACATGTGGTTTAGTTAGTTTTATTTTTACAAGCGAAACAAAGACTGATGTGCTTTGTAAATGTACCACCATTTCTGCAGAATCAAGATGTTTTTTAAATTTGTCGTTTCTACCTAATATCCTTATTAGTATATATTTTTTTGAGCCTGCAGTGCGTTGTATTATGTGTAGCTACATATTTTATTTTGGTTATTACATTTTTTTAAAATGTGCGTCTTCTTGTATATGTATAACTTGCGGCAGTGTTAAAGTAATTTAATTTAAACTATTCTAAAATAAAAAAGATTTAAATTCATAGATTTTGATTCTGTTTTAATTTCTCTGATTTGTTTTTACAACTAGTATTGTACTACCACTATATGCAAATTGACTTTTCATAGTAGCTAGGGTTTTCAGGTCAGTAAAGGTAGGTGAATTATTTCAATATAGCTTGAAATGCTTATTATTGTGTTTTATGATTTAGTACCCAGAAATTATTAATTGTTCAATATATATTTTAAATTATACCTTATTTTGGGCATCTACCTTGCTTTAACGATTTAATATAATCCTAGCTAACCCATCCAATATATTTTAGTGCCGCCCAATATTTGACGCCCCAACTATTTGTAACACTATCAATAATTTAAATAAAAATTATATAAATCCTAGAAACTAAACTGACTTAAATCAATTAAAATTTTTTTATTTCTATAAAATATGCAGTAGGAATTAGAAGGTATAGCTTATCTTTAAAAACATAAATCAATAATAAAAGTTCACAGATGATTTTGATTATTTGAGGTATTCTGACTATAAATATTTCAATTTTGGTTCATAAGCAAGGACTCGAAGTTAATAAACTGCTGTTTTTGATATATTATTGAATTTAAAAAAGCCACTTTTAAATTTGAATTTCTCAAATGAAATAAAAAGAAGCGTTTTAAGGTGCCTAATTATTCTCAACTTTGAGAAAAATCCAATTTTCAATAAACTGTGCCATCCCAGAAAAAGGTATATCATTGTCAGTTCATTAAAATACAAAAATAATCTTTATATCATTCCCTGAATTCAATTAAGTAATTTCCAAAGCTTTCAAAATGCTCCCGCCTTGCGTTTTTTGTCCTTACGCCTTTAATAGCTTGAAAGCAGCATCTGTTTGCAACAGCTATTAAATTAATGATGTAATAAATGGTTAAAAACAGTTTTTCGTTCTCCACTTACAAATCACCCTCAAGGTATTTTTTATTAGTTAATCATTAATTGAATTTGTAGCGGCTGTCTTAAAAATGTAGAGTCGAAAGGAATGGATTTCATTGATTTTATTGATTTCTTAGAATTAATGAATTTTCTGGAGAAATTCATACACTCTTCTCTACACTAAAAATATAATTTTTGTTAAAATTTTATTGCGTGTGTTACACATTCCATTAGAAATTTAAGGTAATTTGCTTTTTACCCGATTATGGAACATAATTTTAAGCGAGCAATCGATATTCCAATAAGAATCAATATTGCATTTTGTTTTATCTCTTTTCTATTTGAGAACTTTAATTTAAGATAAATTAAGGCAATTATTTTTCAAATTATCGTAATTTCATTAAAATATATTTTTCAGTACATTAGTTTATTGATTTATACTATCACATTATTATAGCTGTGGTCCCGTTAGTAAATAATTTCTCCAATTCGCATTGTGTACTTTGATTTTACCCAAATCGTACCAAGTTTTAAAAAAAAATATTTAATAATAAAATTTTTAATATGTGTTTCTCTATGCATAAAATAAAAAAACTTACAACAACATTATTTATTTTACCGGCAAAGGCTGTCCTAAAAATAGGACAATGGTACAATCCACTACCATTCACTTTTACTGATGAAATGGAAGAAGCACCTTAACCTCAATCCAGCGTTGCATATTTTAGAGATAATTGTTGGTTTTGCTGCACAATTTTTTACCTGTCATGATTTTTCTTACCATGATCCGATGTCCATCCTCTTCTTCTTATTGTTTGAGTGCCTTACCTGAAAAACAACACAAAGTGTTCCCCTTTTCCTCCCTAGGTCCTCTCTTTTCGGTAGAAACAGTGGTTAGTAACATTAAATGGTCTTACGCACTTATATTTTCAAATTTTTTAAAATTAAATGAAATATCATACGGTAATTAAATTAACGTCAACGGATCGCAGCGCATGCATATTAAAAGGTGCGCGTGCTACCAATTGAAATCAGAACTCAAAATTCTGCAGTGTTTTCATAATAACTTTAACGGTGGTAAAAACACTTGTTTCAAGGATTTGATGTAACAATAAAATTGTTTCAATTTAATTACAATAGAAAGTTTTGTTGCAGATTGTGTTTAAAATGAAATTTGAAAAACTTTTTCATCTAACCCATACTGCACAATGCATTGAAAATATTGACATTTTTTTTATAAAATCTTAAATAAATGTTTCTCTGAGCCTATATATACAAATGAAATTCAGAAAACTTACAAAACTTTTATTAGTTTGATCGGTGCAGGCTGTCCTAAAAATAGAACAATGGTACAATCCACTACCATTCGTTTCCACAAAGGTGAAATGGGAGACGTACCTTAAGCGCAGTCCAGTGTTAATTTTTTTACAGATAATTGTTGGTTTTGCTGCCCATATTTTTACCTGTCTTCAACTTTGTCGGTTTTCTTGGTTTTTACAATAACATGTTCATTTTTAAGCTTTAGAAAAACTTTATTAATATGTTGAATACCCACTTTTCTTCAGGATGATTTCCTTGGAATAGAAAGTCCTAAATAGGTGACTGTTACATGTCTTCGAAAATCAAACAGGCTCAGAGAATAATCACTAAATAGCTGATTGAGAATCCATGAAGAAGCAAATTCTGTTACAAATTCATTAATAAATAAAGGCCAGTGCCCCCCCCCCCCCTTGAATTGAAGTAAGATAAGCTGCTGCATGATTATCAAACGGGTCGACCGCGTTTTTATATTTATTGTAGAATGTATGCACAGCACATTGGTACCTTTTTTCTGCCAGGTGAAAAATTTACATAATATTTTAAAATAGTAGCATCAAAATATTTTCAGAAGAATACAAAATTGAAGCATACGAAAATAAGAAAAGTGAGACTGCTTCAATGACATTCAGAATACAAACTGACTTCATGAGTTGTTGTTTGAGAACAATAAACCCTTCCCTCTTAACTGGCACATAATA
>BGPR01035713.1:0-15839 GCA_013235015.1 Araneus ventricosus | reverse complement strand
TCTTCCAAACCTGAAAAAGCAAACAAATACAAAAACAGGTAGCATTATTGCTTCTGTTTTGCACATTGTTTGCCTTTTTTTAAAAATAATTTTTTTGTAAACAAATGACCTGCCCTAAATTGTTTTATTTAAACTAACTTGTTTTGTTCTTTAATATTTTTAACATTTTATCTATATATATTTCGTCCTTGAAATTTTATTAGGTCTTCGCCCACCATGTGATATTTTAAACATATTTTACATCTGATATGTTTTAAAACTTGCATTTTTTATCTCTTCTCGTCATTCAACTATTCATTTTGGCAACATGATTTCACCTTTTCATATGCAACTATAAATTTCAAACTTATTTTAGAATTTATCTACTTCTTTTACTATAACACCATATATTTTATCACCGTGATCCTGCTTATCTACCAGACGTTTGGCGCAGTTTAGCCAAAAATGGCTCTTGCGCCATTAAATCTCGCACAACCAAACCTTTCGGAAAGCAAAAAACTCGTTCTTTAACTCGATAAATAGATCCATCAACGGACTTGTTTGTTCAGATTCTAAATTCTTTTCCGGTACAAGTGAGGAAATTGCTTCGACGTATAACATTAGGATGTCAGCCTTGTAATTCGAAAATTCATCCTTGTCCTGAGCATTAGTTGACTTTTTCTCAGATACTCTCCTAAAAATATCATGTAAACCATTAAGTTTTTTTCTAAAAAACTTCACCTTATCTTCAAGCATGAGATCGCCGTCAACAGCCCTTGGCACCATGTTGCCAAATTGATATCGCGTTTAATTCCAAGAAAAGCAATTTGTTTCAACTTCTATATCAAATTATTGGAACTTTTGAAATCTCCAGAAATGTATCGGTATTGAAACGGCTTTTTATCTGTAAACCAAAAAAATTGTAAGCTACATGTTCTTATGTCGTTGTTTGTAGAGATATATAGAAACATCCATTCAAATTTAAAAAAAAATATTTATATAAATTTATTTAAATAAATAGAGTAATCCCTGAATTTTTTCGCAGTGTATTTCATCATGACATCTGTTAAGATAAAAATTCACTCTTTCGTCTTTTATTCAGTTGTGTGCCTACCTAAAGTGGCGCCAGGGCAAAAACCAAAACTGTACCCCTCCCTCTTCCTTTTGAAATGCGATCTTCATTTTCTTTTCGGAAACTTTATGCCGGGGAGTGAAAAGATTAAAATTTCAAATAAATTTAAAAAGTAATATATAAAACATTTTTGAGCTTATAGGACAATAGCAGTACGCTCACGGCGTTGCCCGTGGAATCAGGACTTCAGCAAAATGAGAAAAAAAACCGCCCACAATGGCATGAAAAAGTTTTGAAAACAAAACAAAAGATACACATTATTTCATTTTCCCGCTTATTTTTCTTCGCGATAATGGCATTTGAACAGTAGAAAATACAGAGTACTTTAATCCGAAACAATATTAAAAATTGCAACGTGAAAATGATTATTATAAAGAAAACAAAATATGCGAGACATAAACACGTTAAGACACTGTTGAAAATAATAATCAAAGTCATTCAGTTGAAGGCTATGACGTCACCTGCGCTCTGCACAGTCAACCAATGAAATTGCCTACAACGTTCCAGAAAAGTGTCGTGGGAGAAAGCTCGGTAGATAAAAATATCTTTCAACTGACCAGGAAAAAATTAATTTAAAAAAACGGGAAAAGATATTTTAACCATTCTTGTTTTAAATCCGACAGAACCGTTGCAGTTATAAGCTGAAAAAAATGAAAATAATAGTGTTATTAGAATATTGGATGCAGCAAATTTAAAAACAAAAATTAAATTTCGATGGCAAAACTATTTTTTTAAAATTTCTCAAAATTCAGTAAATTACGTTAGAAATTCAAAACTAACTTCATTAGAACGGAAATCGTGTGCTCTTTTCGATGGTGTGTCTATTTTTTCGTACAATTATTCAAAACTATTCTATTGAGAAATTTAGTGCGAAAAATTAACCAAACAACACAAAACATATTAAATAAAAAAAATTCTAGATTAAATTTTAAAATTGCGGCTTCGAGGTGCGTTGAGTCGCCATTAAGACTACCTGTGTGCCAAATTTCAAGATTGTAAGTGCGATATATTCGTCTGGACATCGCACGCAGGCGCACACACAAACATTGCCTTTTATAAGTATAGATTTATTTAGACATTAAATTTTTTTACAAAATTTCGCTACATTTAACAGAAAATTTGGTGCATTCTAAATTTAATCCTTTAAATATGGCTTAAATAAGAATTTCAAAGTTGTTTGTAAGAGAGAGAGAAACTTGTACCTTTTATTTATATTTTTCTAATATATTACATTATATCGTACTTGGAAAAATAATGAGTACAAATCTCTTAATCCGTTGAAAAAAACTCATACACGTGCGAATAATAATGAAAGAAATTATACCTTACTTCTTTGCCCATAGGTAGTATTATATACATTACGCAGGAACTGAATTTCTTTTCTTTATGTAATTGTTCTCGTTAATTATTAAAGAAATTGCTTTCATTTATCTTGATTGTAACGCCAACACGGACTCATAATTTTGACTTGCGACTGCAAAATTTTATGCGGTCTTTTCTCTTTCATTTTTTTTTTTTTTTTTTGCGTTTGGCAGAAAAACAGCATCTGGGTTTGCGAAATAAAATTTAAAATAAACACTATTGCAATTTCAGCATAAAAATTATGCAAATAGTCGGTACTAAAAAACAATGCAAAGATAGCTAAGTAATCGAGTGAACTTAACGTCTTTAAAAGTTGCTGGAGTACTCTTGCATTACGCCAAGAAATGGAGATATTTTTTGCATTCTAACCTCACACTCTTTACTGACTGAAAATAAGAATGACACATTTCTGCTAACCCTTTATCACCAACTACTGAAGAAACCGATATCCAAGCAGTTTGAATCGGGCATACCGTTAGAAACCATTAAAAACCTTACGGTGATAATCGATTCCTAATTATCTTCTCTTATCTCCCACCCCACTGAAACACAAATTTGTGTCTCGGTAGGTTGGGAGCTCTAAACGAGTTTTTAATTTCATGTTGAAGGTTTTGGTCAGAAAATCTCTGAAACATATTATTTATTTTGTCGCAGCTTGAGGCTTCCGAGTTGTAAAAAAGATTGCATCCTTAAGATTTTCTCGCACTTTGTTGAAACTATTTCAATTTTTAAGAATCTTGAGAATAAGAACTTTAAAATAAACCTACTTTTCTTTTAAATGCAACCAATTGATTACTTAACTTTGAGCCCCCTAGTAATTGCTTCCAAGGCACATGCCCTACCTGCCCCACCCTAGTTACGCCACTGCTTTTATTACGAGTCCATCATTTTTAAGGATATTTAACAAATTTAGATCTACAATGAAATTTAACATGTTCACCTGCAGATTAAAATGCTTATTCTTTTATTTATTAATAAATTTTTCAGTTTTAGAAATATTCGTGTATCTACAGGAATGATTGATGCATTACCGTAGGAAATACCCTATTTTACCCAAGGTGATCTTAATTAACGATTAGAATTTTGTTCTGGAATCTACAATTAATCGGACCCATATGCTTACAAGGTTTCGGGCTTAAAAAGTACGACTATTTTGTCTCGTTCTTATTAGTAGATAAGTTTGGCTACATTCTACCATGACAATTTAATGACCTAAGTGCATGTCCTCCCCTTGTTGTTTCCAGTGTCAATAGTTATAAGTTTAACGTCAATATATCTTGTATGTGTCTGAAATACATATGAAAGAATGCTAAGAAACGAGTTCTAACGAACGTTCTATCAATTCAAACAGCAATGATTTCCCTGAACTTTTTGAAGGTGTTTTTATATCGAAGTTATTTGAACTTTTTTTCTGAATTTTTGTTGTTTTAGTGTAAATCGTATTTCTTGTAGAAAAAGGCATGCACAGACTCGCAAAAGAAAGGTAGATTGTGTGTTTATTTTTTGAATTTTTATATTAACTTTATGCAAATCAATTGTTATTAATTTCTAATCAAATGCATATCTTATATTAAAGAGATTAAACTTACTGAATCTAGAAATTTTCATCTCGAATAAAATTAGCATAATTTTCGCTGAAATTGGATTGTATTTTGTTCCAGCTTCATTCATGTTATCTGTATTTAGCAAGAATTCTAGTAAGATGCGTTATCAATTCAAACAGAGGCATGCGGTGGTTCTAAAACTTACTGAATCAGACGCCTTTTGCTACACATAATAAGTTCAATATAATCAATAAAGCTTTACAAATGTATAATGTTATATATTTGGATTTGTAAGTTGTATATTATTGTATGTTTCATAATTCTATATTAAATATACAAATTATTAACCCTTTAAAAGTTTTGTTTTCTTTCTTGCACCGTAAAATCCCTTATTGTGACGTGAAGAAATCAGTTGTAAGATGCGTTTTTCCTCTGTGGCAAGAGACATGGGACCTGCAGGTTCGCAATAAATTGCATTACATCAAACCTTTTATTGGTTTGTGGCCAGTTCTGCCTATGCGAGGGGGTTGATGTCCAACTGACTCCCTCGCTATAGGACATACTCGAGTCGCATATAAGCACCTTCTTTTTGGCGAGAGAGCACTGATGAGTGCCACGTGTAATGTTGAACTCGCTGTTTATCATATTTTAATGGAATGCTCGAATTTTAATCTTCATCGAATTCATTTCTTTAATTCATCGTTTTTAACTGTGTCAGAATTGCTGGGTGAGAAACACCATCCAAATATTTTTAATTTCTTAAAAGCTATACGCTTTTTAGCATGTATTTAATGTCTTCAACCATTTGTTCGTTTGAGTATTTTACTTAACTTTTTTTTCTAATTTACCTTCTTTTTAACTGTTTTTCCTCCTATATATGAGGTATCCTTGATTATGAATAAATTTTATCACAATGTTCTGCTTTTAACCACCACACCACCTTTTAACCAACCCGCAGTATGGCCAAAACTGGCTCTTGCGCCAAGAAACACGAAGCAACCAACCCCTTAAGAGTCGCATTTTCGTCGCTATCTAATAGGATGATCCATCTCGTTTTGGAAAGGGGCTGTTGTTTTCATTCATCTAAGAAGGGAGTAAATACTTGAGATGCTTATGGATTCTACATAATTTTTCTCTTAAATTATAAAGCTAATTAATGATTAAATTTTAGTTTATGAGCCTAAAATTGCGATAATTCGATGCATGACAATATGACGGGTGCGACGGTTAAGGAGTTAAATTATAATACTGAAATTATAAAATACTCACTTTTAGCGAAACATCAACTCAATAATCTTTCTTGGAGTGCAAACACTGAAATGATTTTGTTAAACACAAAGGCTCTCAAAGGAAAGATTCAATTTATATGCAACTGATTAATAGAGTTGTATTTAGCCACTTCAAGTGTATATTTTCATCCCCTTCAGCGTCGAAAATGTCCCAGGGGTTCACCTTTAGGTGAGTGCGCGTCCGGATTCCGAGGTATCCAGGGATCTGATCTTCTTTTTGTCTACTCTCCCCTCTATCTTATGCTTCCCCTCAGGGGTACATCTTCTCTAGATGTGACGGGATTCACGACCCCGAGGTACCCTAGTGTCTTTCTCCTTTCGAGTTTTTCCTCCCTTTTGAGTTTTTGCTTTTTTCTTCCTTCCCTCGAGGGTTGGCGAGGGAGCTCTCCATGAAGAAACTGTTGCCGCTGTGTTTGCTTTCTGCTTTTCATGGACAGCAATATTCCTCCACGTGTTTGCCGTGCATGGCGACCCATTCGACGGGTAGTGCACCGTGGTCCCCTGTGTATCAATTCGGCTGGTAGCTAGTCACCTTTGTGGCTAGTCTGCTAGGGATCAAACGAGGGAGTCACTTTTTTGGGCTTGACGTTCAGTGTGGTCACTGTCCCCGGGGGTGACCCTAAACGTATACGTTCCGGCTAGCACTAAGGTAAGCGCCAAGACTGGTATTGTCTAGAGCCGGTTGCTGCCTTCCCTTGTGAGCTCTGTGGTGGGCAGTGCCGTGGGATCTGAATCTCTAACAGTGTCGTATGGGCAAGAAAAAATTAATGGCGTCCCTTCAGTGAGCAACAAAATGTTTCTATCCTTTCGAATTCTTATCCTAAATTTTTTATTGTCAAGCTTATATCTTCGAACAAAGACACTTTTCATGGTGTTTCACCAATTTTTAGAATTTGCATTAGAAAAATCTATCAGACACAGTAGGTGAAGTTAAATCCATCAAAAAACTTCGATCAGGGGATTTACTGGTTGATGTCGCCTCATCTAAACAATCGTAGCAAATGCTGAAACTTAAATCAATGTCCAGTATCCCTGTTTCTGTTTCTCTTCACGAAACCCTGAATTCTTCCAGTGGTGTTATCACTTGTGGAGAATTGTTTCATGTAACACTGGAAGAAATCACTGAAAAGCTGCAAAGTCGGGGAGTGAGCCATGTACGGCGTATAACTATACGGAGAGATGGCCAGCTCCTAAACTCGAAGCATCTTATACTTACTTTCAGTTCTCATGTATTGCCGGAATATGTTATGACTGGGTATGCGTCTCTCTGTCCGACCTTATACCTCCAACCCTTAGCGATATTTCAAGTGCCAGCGTTTCGGGCATTCTGAAACTTCATGCTGCAGGACACGGACATGCGCCCGTTGCGCAGAAGTTGGCCACGAAAGTACTGGATGTACCTCTAAGGAGAAGTGCATCAATTGTAAAGGTGGCCATACTTCTTTCTCTCGAAACTGCTAAGCATGGAAACTTGAAAAAGAAGTCGTCGCAACAAAAGTAAAAAACCAAATTTCTTATCCAGAAGCCCGTAAAATAGTTGTATCCAAAGCACCTACCGCAGGTACTAGCTAAGCTTCAGTAACCTAAAAAAAAGTTTAATGACAAACCCTCCAGACATACCAATTGAATCTAATTATTTAGGAAAAACAGTTACAGTTCCTCAATCTCCGCACTCAATTTCTGAACAGATCCTACCTCTTCCATCCACTTCTCTAGTTGTAAAGAATGTTCCCATACCAATCTGATTTATTGAACACGTGATTTATCTGAACACGTGATTTATTGTTGCGAATCTTGTATTTGATTTTCAATCAATACTGTAATTATAAATGTTAAAGGCGTCTCGTAATACATTGAAAGAGAAATAAATAAATTTCAAACTAATTTAAAAACCTTTCAAACATATTATTATAAATACTTTTAAACCTTATTGCCTTAATTTATTAAATTAGCGAACTTAGATATAAGAAATTTGCTTCCTCTTTGACTTCAAATTTCATTTTGAACTCGAAATTGTAACTATAAAAGATAATTTAATTAAAAAGATTATTCAGAATTAATTTTAAATGTACATGAAATTTCGTAGAGATCCGAACTCTGTAACTACATTTTATTATAATCATTTACGCTTTCTGTTGCAAGTCTTGGTGGTCCAGTGGTATGGCGCCGGTTTGGTAAGCAAAAGGTCCGGTGTTCAAAGCTCGCTGTAAGTAAAGGTGTTCAAAAAAATTACAAAGTGTTACCCATAGGTTCAGCACTTAGAAATTAAGTGATTAATATTTTTCCATGCTTCTAAAATGTATTTTTAAAATATTCAGCGTATTGTTATATTATTCAATATTATACATAATATTATTTAGTACAATAGTATTATATTATTTAATATGGTATAATATTATACAGTAGTATATGACATTATTCAATATTATGAAAAAACATTGTACAATATTGAAAAAGTCTTGCGTTTTACACTGTTTTAATATTGGAAAAAATATTGTACAATATTACTTTCGCTAATTTTATGGTATTAGACATATTATGGATAGTATAGCAGTTAGGATATTATGTGCTACCTGCGGTAGATCTATCGTTCGTTTGGCGAGGTATAGTCAAATATGGCTCTTGCGCCAATAAACTTCAATATCCAATCTAATCTTATCTTCTGCTTTTTGTTGTATTCTTTGGTTCCCTATACGCCAAGTAGGGGGCTCTTCATGAGAGGCTTCCAGGACCACCGAGAACCAAGCCGGTCATAGGACAAAGTATTGACATACCCCCACGATCGGGCGGGCTACCCATTCCTAAAAACAAATGCCTACTAACGGTCAGAGGCGGCCCGAGGCCAGGGCAAACCAGGCAACTGCCCGGGGCGCCAAATTCCAGGTGACGTCCAAGCTGGAATGTAAAGGGGAGAAAAGAATGGTTTAATTGACATGAGAGCTCTGGCTAAAACGACAAAAAAATTTCCTTTCATTTTTGCACCCCCTCTCCAGTTTTTTTGTACAGGCGCCCGGTTCAAGCCTCTAGACCCTGGAGGGGCCTCAAAATCTGTTCCACGAACATCAGGCCATAAAATTTGGTGGGTCATTCACAGGTCGGACTGAGCGAACTGCAGCCACGGGTAACCCGATCCTAGGGGATCGTATTGACCATAGGCGCGGTCCGGTCTACTGTGCCTCCTCTCACCCCGCTTTCAAACCGAGCCTTCCCTGCCCTAATTTCCCTAGAATGACTGCCACCCACACTCCCCATCCTCATTTTGTGGTTTTTCCTTTGGTCCGAGAGGCTCGTTCCCCCTAACCGACTATTGTATTTCAGTTTTATGGCATAGTGGGCTGAAAAAGTATTAAACCGGTTGAAGATGTAACTTTTCACTTGTCTACACCATTTTTCATAGGATTCTTACTTTGACGAAACGTTTTGGTACTTTGTTGAAAAAAAACCCGGTGAATGTCACGATTTATTTTTTATTCTGAACAGCAAATCTGTGATAATGTAAGCCTATAAGTGCCTATGTTATACCTATAAGTGCTGTGTATTTCGCTAAAATGTCTGAAAAAAGAAAAAAAATCAGGTATGTTTTATAGGAAAAAAAAGGCACGTATAGCAGCAGAAAACGAAAAGCAGGAGTCTATTTTGAAAAAATTCATCAAAATAGAAAATACTGAATCCAGAGATGGTTTGTCAACAATAGTTGAAGGCCGATCTTTAACTTCAGAAAACTTTGAGAATGACAATATAACTTATTGCTCGAACCAAGAACAAAATGTTCCTGTGAATTCAACACCACGGGTGATTTTGTTATCTTTCTGGTATGCTATTTTAAAATTTTCGGAATTAAATATATATTTAAAATATATAAATTTTCGATATTGGCAATACTAACATTGCCAATTGTACAAAAATTCTAAATATTAAAATCCCATTTATAAAATTTTAGTTTTTTTAAAATTATATTTATATATTACTGAGCAGAAAGCTTAAAAGTGCGCAATGGGTTAAGTTACATCAAGAGTTGTGTTGGTTCTATTGGAACATTTTTGTGCACCTTCTATATTATTATTCAGAAGAACTTAACTCATATGATTTTGGTAAGATAGAAAAGCACTATTTAACACGTTAACTCGTTTACCAGTATCAAGTGCGAGATTTTGGCCCTTGTGCCATAAAATCCCAATCAATCAATCAATCAAGTGCGAGAGAATGCAAAGTTACAATTACTTGAACCAGAAGCAGTAGAACATTTAAAAGTCTTAAGTGACTGTGTAAAGAATCTAGCAATAAACAAGACACCAAAACTAGTTTGCAAACCGAAAATACAGACAACGGTACTGAGAGTGATAAGGTTTGTTGGATTTTAACATAAGCATTACTCTTGAAATAATAATATTCAAACTGTTTTTGAAAAATCAAATTTGTACGTATAAAGTTCACATTAAATTTCTTCCAATCATTAGAAGGTGCTAAACATTAGAGGAAAATTTGTAAAATTACAAACTTTTTTCACTGATTTTTTTTCCTTGATAAGTTTGTGATTTTTTTAAAAAAATTGTCACACGATTAAAAAAAGTAGTAATTCAAGGTTACACATCGATAAGCAAGGTATACGGTCAGGTCCGTATTACAAAAAAAGCAACTGCCTATGGGCCCTGCAAATTTTGGGAGGCCCCGATATTATTATTTTTAAAAAAATATTTTCAGGGCTTCCATTTGATTTACAAGAAGTGTGTTCTAGAATTTGCTGAACTTAAAATCCAGCGTCGTTTAAATTCAGAACATTATTCTTGGAATATTTTTGATTTCTTCGAATTTATTAGCAGATCAATGGGTCACGTGTGTGTGTGTGTGTGTGTGTGTGTGTGTCGACAGTCCTGGGATACTTTGTATTAGAATATTTAAATTGTGTTATAAAGTTTTGTAATTTTTTAACCATTTTATTTAAAATTTCAGTTTGTCATATTGTTTGTTGCTCAAAAACTGCTTATTTAGATATTCAATTTAAATAAATAAAGTTATCTGGTTTTGGAAGTTGGGTTGGGGGCCCAAAAACTTACATTGCGTATAGGCGTATCTCAACATTTTTTAATTTTCTAGATTTTTCCTACTTAGTAATGTTTGTGACATTCCCGACATTATTCCTCAGCAAAAAGGCCATATCTTATTTAAAAAAATAGTAGAAAGCAACTAAAGAATTATGTGAATATTATAAAACTAACGCATATTTACAGTAACGCACTGAATTTTTCTGACTCTAACAGTAACCGTTGCTACTAGCGAGAGAAGCTATTAGAAACTGAGACTGATTAAAAAATATCTGCGATCTAGCATGTCGCAGGAGAGACTAGTTCGTTTGGCAAGCATATAAATTAAACGGATCTTCTGCAAATATTGATATTGAGAATATTATGAAAGATTTAGCAGATAAAAAGGCAAGAAAAGGGATTATGTGAAGAGAATTTATAGTATTGTGTAAAAAAATAATCATATATTTTTAAAATTTTGTTCAATATATTATTTTAGTTTCTGTTAGACTTCGTTATATTCTTAAATATATCTGAAATTTAAAAAATTCTGCCCATAACATTATTAAGTCAGATTTGCAGGTAAAACATGCATATTTCTAAGTAAAATTTTGTTGGAACTTTAAAATACAGACAATATAGAATTTAAAAATTGCGTTGGTTGGGGGGGGCCCTTTTAGACCCTTTTGACAGTAGGGATGACGAATATTTGACGAACTGTTATTTTCTACGTAATATCAAAAAATCTCAAATACCAGTGATGAATACTACAGTCAAAAAAGTGTGATTGTCATTTTTAATTAAATGTGCATAAAGTGTTTTTTTATTTTAATTTCATATCTTTTAATATACTTTTGTAAGGTTTTAGTTCTATATACTGTCAATAGATGGCGCCATCAAATGCTAATCTAAAAGCTCTCACAAATGTATGAACTACCCTCCCCACACATGGGGGCATCACACCACTCTGGTCTAGGGATGACGAATATTTGACGAACTGTTATTTTCTACGTAATATCAAAAAATCACAAATACCAGTGATGAATACTACTGTCAAAAAGATGTGATTTAATCATTTGTAATTAAAAGTAAAGTGTTTTGATTTTTTAATAACTTTTCAAAGTTTTAGTTTATAGTTCTATATACTGATAATAGATGGCGCCATGAAAAGTTGCAGTACCCTAGGACGTGAAACCACAAATACCAACTATTTCTTCCCTCGTATTACGTTTCTCTGTGATTCACATTTTCCTCCCCAATCACTTTTTCCCCCAATAGCAGTTTCTACTGCTATTGGTCTTGTACGATTGTCTTTCGGTGAATCATCCCTCTTGTTGTGATATGCGTTTTCGAATGATTGCATCACTTTTGTAATACATGTGACTGAAGACTTATCTATCGGATCGGAGATGACGCAGAAGATCGCCTACACAGCTGATCGGAGTAATGGGTAGATTTCAGTAGAATCTGTTGTTACTCGTGTTTTGATAATTTGAAATTATTTCAAGAAAGTTCGCCAGAGCAATTAGGATTATGATAAACGATTGTACTTCTTTCCAACAATTGTTTTCATGTGTAGTTGGGTACTTAATTTCATTCTCTTAATATTTTTTAGATTGGACACAGGTGTAATTTGAATATAAATTCATTCTAATATGGAGATGCATGAGAATAATCCTTAATAATTTATGATACTTCTGAAAAAGATCAGATTGAAAATATATTAGAAAATGTATTATGCTGAATTGTGTATAGTTTTTCCATTATCTTATTATTAGCATTAAAAATTGTTGTTCTTGTGCATGTTTTTTTTTAATAAATAAATACATTATTGAATCTCGAATACAGGTTAACTTACTCTTTCATGCAGGCTTATTTTTCCCATTTGCTTAACTTTTACTAATAAACTTTATTTTAAACTTTTTCGTAAAAATTAGAAAGAAATCTCATTTTTTCAGTTTAAAAGTTATTAATAAATGTTATTCCAAAAGCTGCCTGGGGCAACTGCACTAAACGAATATAAGTTGTTAATATAAAGTTGTATCAAAATAACTGAAATAGAATTACACTTTTTCATGAATGCAATTTTTAATGGTAAATTTCTTAACTAAATTATCATTTTCATTAGTAAGGATATTAATCTTTATCCATTATAAATTTAGGGTAAATTATTTTGCAAAAATCCTATAATAAATGATATACATATGAAAACATTTATTGGAAAATAATCATTATATATAAATTATTTCCTCCCACCCAAGAATAGAAAAACAGACGAGTCTTCATTTAAGTACTTAATCATTTTCAAATACAGAAGTAAATAATTTCAAGAAATATAACCATATAACATAATCCTAATTGCTCTGGCAAACTATTTAGTTAAATAATTTTAGAAGCTAACTACTTAGAAGTAATTTCAAATTGTAATCAAAATATGACATGATGAACAACAGATGTACAGATGATAGTATTTAATACTATAATATTTAATAAAATAATATAAACAGATATCCAATTATTGAACATTTTTTCAGTTAAAAGTTGCCCGAGTCAACTGCATTAAACAAATAAAAAGTTGTATAACATTAACTGAAATAGAATTACACTTTACATGAATGCCAATTTTTAAATGATAAATTTCTTAAGAAAATTATCATTTTCATTAGTAAGGATATTAAGCTTTATCTATGATCAATTAAGGTAAATTATTTTGCATAAATCCCATAATAAATAATATGCCCAACTACATATGAAAACATTTGTTGGAAAATAATCATTACAGATAAATTAATTCTTCCCCTTGAAGAATAGAAAAACAAATGAGTCTTCAATTAAGTACCTAATCATTTTTAAATACAGAAGTAAATAATTTCAAAAAATATAACCATATATCATCGATTTATTAATATGTGAAGAAAAAACTCTGTACCCCCTTTTTAAGCACATTGCGAGCACGAAGGAGTGCGAGATTTGGCATAGTTAAAGTTCATATGGAGAAGGAGTGCAGAAAGATAAAATTTATGTATAATATGTGTTACAAATACATTAAATTAAATAAAATAAAACATTCATTGTTTACGTTCACACACTATAAAAAATTAGCGGAGTGAATGATTTGTAATTGATTTAATCCCCCTGCATTAAAATCCACTCCAAGAGGGAGTTTATTTAGATTTATAAAAAAAACTCTTCGGAGTGAAATACAAAATGCGGATGATTTAAATCTGTCAATGTCAAACACATATTAGTCTGTGGTCAAACAGTCGCACAGAGTAGAGATTATCGCTAAAGAATTTATATATAATATGTATTACAAATACATTAAACTAAATGAAATAAAACATGCATTGTTTACTTTGTATAAACGTTGTATATTTTGTCAAATAGATATCAATATATAGATTGCTCAATATACATCTGTTGTAGAAAGAAAATTGTGTAGCAGCAATAGAATAAAATTCAAAATTCATTCGTAATAGAACAAAATTCAAAAAAAATATATATGCAATGATTATAGAGGTATAATTTTTGACAAAAGAACCTCAATAATGTTCAAACTTAAAAATTTAATGAACTACGGTCAAATTTCGACTGCTGGTCAACATCTAGTAATCATTATTGCTCTGGAAAACTATTTAGTTTACTTTTAGAAGAAAACTATTTAGAAGTAATTTCAAATCATAATCAAAACATGACACGATGAGCAACAGATGGTAGTATTTAATAAAATAATATAAACAAATATTCATGTATTGAGCATTTCCTCATTTTTTCAGTTAAAAGTTTTCTGAGGCAACTGAAGTAAACAAATATAAAGTTGTATAAAAATAACTGAAATAGAATTACACTTCACATGAATGCCAATTTTTTAATGGTAAATTTCTTAAGGAAATTATTCTTTTCATTAGTAAGGATATTAAGCTTTATCCATGATCAATTTAAGGACAATTATTTTGCATGAATCTTATAATAAATAATATGCCCAACTACATATGAAAACATTTATTGTAAAATAGTCATTATAGATAAAGTATCTCCTCCTCCCCCCCCCAAGAATAGGAAAACAGATGTCTTCATTTAAGTACTTAATCATTTTTAAATACAGAAATAAATAATTTCAAGAAGTATAACCATATATTACAATCCTAAATGTCCTGGCAATCTATTTAGTTAACTACTTTTAGAAGCAAACTATTTAAAGGTAATTTCAAATCATTATCAAAACATGACATGATGAACAACAGATCGTAGTATTAAATATTATCATATTTAATAAATATATTTAAAATAATATTAACAGATATTTATTTATTGAGAATTTTCTCAATGTAAAAGTTAATAATAAATATTATTCAAAAAGTTGTCTGAGGCAACTGCACTAAACAAATATAAAGTTGAATCAGAGTAACTGAAATATAATTATACTTTTACGTGAATGTGATCTTTAATTGTAGATTTACATTTTCATTAGTAAGGATATTTAGCTTTACTGATTCATGGTCAGTTATTTTTTATAAATACTATATGGATATTCACTGTGAAAAACTTATGTCAATTTAAAAACGGAAATTTTTATAAAATGCTAGATTGCTTTAGTTTTAAGATGCAAGAAATACCTTACCTTATATTTTAACAAATAGACTTGAAAATCTATACCCACAATGTCTTAAAAAATACTCTTTATAAATTATCAATATATATTATTTGCCAATACATAGAAATTTAACTGTTCATCACTTTTAAAAGCACATAATACAATCCGTAAAAGGAACACATGTTCACATTCTTAACTGAAGTTAAGATTGAGTAAACAGATGAATAAATACTTAATATGTTATGCTAAAATATCCAGCTGATTAGCAGTTTACCACGGGTTCATGAAAAAGATATTTGGAGAAATGATTCTCAAACAATGTTGATGCTTTGTAAATGAAGAAATTTTGTAGCATGTACTCACCATTATTGCATGTATATGCATAAATAGGTATAATGTTGAAAATAAACACAAAAAACACAGTTAAATGGAAAACAGCATATTTTATTACTTAGCAAAGCATACAAATAAAATTTCTAGTTGTAAAATTGCTCTACTATGTAAAAAAGATCCATTAAAACAAAAATAATAATTTCAATAGCTTAATGAACTTTTAAGACTTCAATGGCAATTAAATAGAAAAGAAGACTGAACTTAAATTTGAAAAATAAAATTTAAATTTTCATTTTACATTTGTTTTTCCTTTTCCTAAAACTTAGTGTTAGAAAAAATGTATAGTAATCTGGGAATTCCAAATTTCATTCTGCTTCTTTAAAATAGCAGGTTCATAAATTTGTATGATGAAATAAAATATCCTGAATTTTTATCATATACATAGAATTAAATATAGATATTTTAGATAAAAATATAAATAATAAACGCATAATGAATAGAAAACACAGTTGTGAAATTTCCAGATGAAGCCAATATTTTAATATAGGGAACTTCAATTTCTTTCAATATCCTTTTTTAAAAAAG
>BGPR01035712.1:0-15839 GCA_013235015.1 Araneus ventricosus | reverse complement strand
TATTATGTGCCAGTTAAGAGGGAAGGGTTTATTGTTCTCAAACAACAACTCATGAAGTCAGTTTGTATTCTGAATGTCATTGAAGCAGTCTCACTTTTCTTATTTTCGTATGCTTCAATTTTGTATTCTTCTGAAAATATTTTGATGCTACTATTTTAAAATATTATGTAAATTTTTCACCTGGCAGAAAAAAGGTACCAATGTGCTGTGCATACATTCTACAATAAATATAAAAACGCGGTCGACCCGTTTGATAATCATGCAGCAGCTTATCTTACTTCAATTCAAGGGGGGGGGGGGGCACTGGCCTTTATTTATTAATGAATTTGTAACAGAATTTGCTTCTTCATGGATTCTCAATCAGCTATTTAGTGATTATTCTCTGAGCCTGTTTGATTTTCGAAGACATGTAACAGTCACCTATTTAGGACTTTCTATTCCAAGGAAATCATCCTGAAGAAAAGTGGGTATTCAACATATTAATAAAGTTTTTCTAAAGCTTAAAAATGAACATGTTATTGTAAAAACCAAGAAAACCGACAAAGTTGAAGACAGGTAAAAATATGGGCAGCAAAACCAACAATTATCTGTAAAAAAATTAACACTGGACTGCGCTTAAGGTACGTCTCCCATTTCACCTTTGTGGAAACGAATGGTAGTGGATTGTACCATTGTTCTATTTTTAGGACAGCCTGCACCGATCAAACTAATAAAAGTTTTGTAAGTTTTCTGAATTTCATTTGTATATATAGGCTCAGAGAAACATTTATTTAAGATTTTATAAAAAAAATGTCAATATTTTCAATGCATTGTGCAGTATGGGTTAGATGAAAAAGTTTTTCAAATTTCATTTTAAACACAATCTGCAACAAAACTTTCTATTGTAATTAAATTGAAACAATTTTATTGTTACATCAAATCCTTGAAACAAGTGTTTTTACCACCGTTAAAGTTATTATGAAAACACTGCAGAATTTTGAGTTCTGATTTCAATTGGTAGCACGCGCACCTTTTAATATGCATGCGCTGCGATCCGTTGACGTTAATTTAATTACCGTATGATATTTCATTTAATTTTAAAAAATTTGAAAATATAAGTGCGTAAGACCATTTAATGTTACTAACCACTGTTTCTACCGAAAAGAGAGGACCTAGGGAGGAAAAGGGGAACACTTTGTGTTGTTTTTCAGGTAAGGCACTCAAACAATAAGAAGAAGAGGATGGACATCGGATCATGGTAAGAAAAATCATGACAGGTAAAAAATTGTGCAGCAAAACCAACAATTATCTCTAAAATATGCAACGCTGGATTGAGGTTAAGGTGCTTCTTCCATTTCATCAGTAAAAGTGAATGGTAGTGGATTGTACCATTGTCCTATTTTTAGGACAGCCTTTGCCGGTAAAATAAATAATGTTGTTGTAAGTTTTTTTATTTTATGCATAGAGAAACACATATTAAAAATTTTATTATTAAATATTTTTTTTTAAAACTTGGTACGATTTGGGTAAAATCAAAGTACACAATGCGAATTGGAGAAATTATTTACTAACGGGACCACAGCTATAATAATGTGATAGTATAAATCAATAAACTAATGTACTGAAAAATATATTTTAATGAAATTACGATAATTTGAAAAATAATTGCCTTAATTTATCTTAAATTAAAGTTCTCAAATAGAAAAGAGATAAAACAAAATGCAATATTGATTCTTATTGGAATATCGATTGCTCGCTTAAAATTATGTTCCATAATCGGGTAAAAAGCAAATTACCTTAAATTTCTAATGGAATGTGTAACACACGCAATAAAATTTTAACAAAAATTATATTTTTAGTGTAGAGAAGAGTGTATGAATTTCTCCAGAAAATTCATTAATTCTAAGAAATCAATAAAATCAATGAAATCCATTCCTTTCGACTCTACATTTTTAAGACAGCCGCTACAAATTCAATTAATGATTAACTAATAAAAAATACCTTGAGGGTGATTTGTAAGTGGAGAACGAAAAACTGTTTTTAACCATTTATTACATCATTAATTTAATAGCTGTTGCAAACAGATGCTGCTTTCAAGCTATTAAAGGCGTAAGGACAAAAAACGCAAGGCGGGAGCATTTTGAAAGCTTTGGAAATTACTTAATTGAATTCAGGGAATGATATAAAGATTATTTTTGTATTTTAATGAACTGACAATGATATACCTTTTTCTGGGATGGCACAGTTTATTGAAAATTGGATTTTTCTCAAAGTTGAGAATAATTAGGCACCTTAAAACGCTTCTTTTTATTTCATTTGAGAAATTCAAATTTAAAAGTGGCTTTTTTAAATTCAATAATATATCAAAAACAGCAGTTTATTAACTTCGAGTCCTTGCTTATGAACCAAAATTGAAATATTTATAGTCAGAATACCTCAAATAATCAAAATCATCTGTGAACTTTTATTATTGATTTATGTTTTTAAAGATAAGCTATACCTTCTAATTCCTACTGCATATTTTATAGAAATAAAAAAATTTTAATTGATTTAAGTCAGTTTAGTTTCTAGGATTTATATAATTTTTATTTAAATTATTGATAGTGTTACAAATAGTTGGGGCGTCAAATATTGGGCGGCACTAAAATATATTGGATGGGTTAGCTAGGATTATATTAAATCGTTAAAGCAAGGTAGATGCCCAAAATAAGGTATAATTTAAAATATATATTGAACAATTAATAATTTCTGGGTACTAAATCATAAAACACAATAATAAGCATTTCAAGCTATATTGAAATAATTCACCTACCTTTACTGACCTGAAAACCCTAGCTACTATGAAAAGTCAATTTGCATATAGTGGTAGTACAATACTAGTTGTAAAAACAAATCAGAGAAATTAAAACAGAATCAAAATCTATGAATTTAAATCTTTTTTATTTTAGAATAGTTTAAATTAAATTACTTTAACACTGCCGCAAGTTATACATATACAAGAAGACGCACATTTTAAAAAAATGTAATAACCAAAATAAAATATGTAGCTACACATAATACAACGCACTGCAGGCTCAAAAAAATATATACTAATAAGGATATTAGGTAGAAACGACAAATTTAAAAAACATCTTGATTCTGCAGAAATGGTGGTACATTTACAAAGCACATCAGTCTTTGTTTCGCTTGTAAAAATAAAACTAACTAAACCACATGTTGTATGAAAATTTCGGAGAATTTGTAATATCAAAAATCACGTTATCATCCTTGAGGTAATTCAGTCGCATTATTGGTCACTAACAAGTTTCCTTGCACATTTCCATCAACACACTGTTAACGTAAATTTTTGCAGAGCAGGCTATTGAAGAATTTTTGCACCCTGATCATCTTTAGTGCAGGGCTTGAATATTCAGTGCACTCTAGCTACTGATTTTTTTTATCGAAAATTTTAGCACCAAAAGCTGTCACAATTTTCTCCATTTCTTACTGAATAAAGAAAGATGAAAAGAAAAAAATCTTTTTCTTTCGATGACACCATTCACTTCATGAAGATTTTAAATTCGCAGAATCCGGAAGATTTCAAATTTGCAGAATCAAAAATCACATCATACGAAAAAATCTTGTTGAAGAATACAACACTTTCATCATTTTTGTCCAACGGAAAAATAAAATATATATAAAAATGATTGACTCTCTGAAGGCCTAAAGGTCCCCAGAAGCCTTAAAAAGGCCCTGGGACCTGCAGCTGCCAATACCTTCACTCGTTCAGAGAAGCACACAAAAAAAAGTTCCAATCGTAACGGAAAACGATTCCAGTAACAGACGCCAAAAACCTGATAACACCAAAAACCTACGCGAGCCAAGATGGCGAAGAAATAATCCCGTAGCAAAATTTGAATTTAAAAATTAATAAAGTTGAAACCTTAATGGAAACAACAACAAAAGTTAAGACAAATACTAATTAAATCGAAAACAAAGTAAATAATTAAGTAAAATTTAGAAATTAAATGAAACGGCTAAAAATTATGGTTTGAATTTCAAAATTTGCCAAAGTTGCCACAAGAGAAGAAAGAAACTTTAGAGGCTAAGAATTAAATTAATTAAAAATACCGACAAAACCGAAAAATGATGTTGATGCAATATTTGCAATCTAGCAGATAGAAAATATAATTTTAAATGTTTCGTAATGATGTTGTTTAGAAAATTTCAAGATAATTTTGAATTTTTAATTTCGGATGTTATTTAATAAAAATTTTTATTAATTATTCCCACGCAGTTGAAACACAATAGATATTTAGTAACACAATGAATCATTTTTACTATAAAACTGACAATAAAAAGTAAAAACTGTTCTTGACCAATTTATTCGCTCAACTTATTAGATATAATGATTCAGTTATATCAATAAATATCAAATAGTTTTATATATTTTTTAATTATTTGTAAATAAAATTATCTGATTAATTAATTTTAATTTGAAGATTCTAACATAACCTGATATATATGAAAGAAAGAAACCGAGGATTCAAGCAAATGACTATTATAAACCAAATAAAATGCTAAAATTGTGAATTTTTATATGCGTTTTGGGTGGCATTTATTAGTTGTTGTATAATTAAAAATAAAATTCAGATACATCTATTATCAACTAATAAATATTCATCATTTTCAGTTAAATCAATTAGAACTTCAGAGTTGTCAGTAGGTAAATTAAATCTAATCCTGATAGAACTGTAAATGAATGTACTTAACATTGCAGACAGGTGACTTATTAGAACACTCAGACCAGGTTGGCGCACTTTATGCGCCATCCCATCTTTTCAAACTTTACGACCATTTAATTATCTAAAAATTCGTTTTTATAATGTAATAAGATTAGAGGTTGAATGGATGGATGATACGCACATTTGTGTTCGAGTATGAGTCGCTATATTCTTCGTGAACTGGATTGTCCTCCACGTCAATCTCAGAATCAGTTTCTTGGTCGCTGTCCTCAGTCACTTCTCCATCGAAATTTAATGCATCATATTCGAACCCACAGCTGGTCTTTTCTTGCTTAATTCTTCCAAAACAACCGAATATTGCTCTGTAGGGGTAATTTCCCGCCGTTTCGGGATAGACAGGTTGGCCTATGGAGAGAATTTCATGCACTTCCAAGCGCAATCAGACCGAACTGACTGATTCATTGTCAGTTGAAACTATCGTAGCAAGTAGGAGGAATGTTAACATGAGTTTAGAGGGGTGGTGACACCTCTATCTTCGATAGTTTTTATTTAGCTAATGGTTAATACCCACTGGCGCACTCTAAACGCCGTACCTGTCGGCAAAGAGATAATCCCTGTCACTTCTTAAATATGGATTTGAACGTCTTTTTACTTTAATGTAACAATTTTAAAGGTGTGGTGGATCTCGGTGCAATGATTTGCCCTGCAGATTTTCGAGAGGTAGACAGATGGACAACACACACAACAGACGCATTCGCTTCTATTATTAGTAGAGGTAAGTCCTTCGGTATTAGTAACTTCTTTTATTAGGAACTTCTTTGTTAGTAACTTTTTTTGTTAGGAACTTCTTTGTTAGTAACTTCTTTTATTACGAACTTCTTTGTTAGTTACTTCTTTTGTTAGGAACTTCTTTGTTGGTAACTTCTTTTATTAGGAACTTCTTTGTTAGTTACTTCTTTTATTAGGAACTCTTTGTTAGCAAGTTCTTTGATTAGTAACTTATTAATAACTTCTTTTATTAGTTGTGGAAATGGCACATACTATAAAGATTCATTTTGATAAGTTTTTCTAAAAGCGTAGTTGGAACTCATTATAAGAGAAAAATTTGATAAAATAAATTTGCCATTTAATTTAAATTGATGAATTAAAAATAATGCATTATTTATTTATTATCCTTCATTTTTTACATTTATAATTATAATAATGATTTATAATTAAAATTAATTTGTATCTCATTATAAAAATGACTTAAAAAAGTAAATAGCAATTTAACATTTCATTTTTTACCACAAAAAATACATGCACAATTTAAAAAAAAGTTTTTATTACAAAAATTAATGCTATTCAGAGATTCTTGCAAAAAAAGAGTAAAGGAATTCTCTTTGATTTGGTTCTGAGCAATTTGCTTGAATAATCAGAATCTTTTGATACGAAGCTTTTATACTTGCTTTTAATTTAATGCGCCATTAAAATGAATATCACTTAAAATTCCATTTAGAACGACAGAACTGTGGTTTTAGAATGTTGTTCTTCCCTGGCATGAATATTTTTCGCTGAAAATATTTTCTTTCTCCACGGTTATATTAATTGATGTGCCATTTTTAAGGTGGATATCACTAAGGCTTTTCAAAAAATTGCGGTGAAAATTTCAGAGCTCGAATGACTACCACCAGAAGCACGAAAGCAAAAATCTTGTTTAATAATTTTATTTTGTACATAATTCTCCCCATAATGCTGTAACAAGAGTAAATATATTTTTTAAAAGAAAATTAAGACACTGAAAGCCTATTTTGTAATTAGAAGAAGTATTAGAAATGCAAACAAACGATAGTAAAGCGATTATTTAAAAAAAATTATATATACAAGATAATATTTTTACTTGAATTACTGTGTTTGAGTTCATCAATTTATGTAAACAAAAAATGTTATTGCTTACATAAATTTGATGAAATTAAGTCTTTTTCTGGGTTTAAAATATTTTTTAATTATAAATGAAAACCAGAAAAAAGAGTCAGTTGAAAATGTTCTTACAGTCGATTTCTTTTGTAAAATACGAGGTTAATTTCCTCACAAGAAAGAAAGACATTTTTTAAAGTTAACAAGAAAATGTATTATATAAATAATACATTTTACGTATGCAACAATTTTGGAATTATAACTCCAGCTTAACCCTCTCATACAGAGCTAGCGGCCCAGGGCGGTATAGAAATTTTCCCTTAACGACGACGAAGGCTGTTCTGAGGTGGTTGGCTTCTTTTGAGGAGAGGTGAGTTTCTGAGATCGCTTAGGAGATAAGCGTGTTAGGGTTCCAATTATCCTTGCCCACCACAGCCCATTTTGTTGCGCCTTAATGGAAGGTTACAGCAGGGGTGGTGGGATAAATGACCACCCAGGTTGGGAGAGTCCAATTCATGTCTTAGCCGCCCAAAATAGACGGGTTTAAAGGAGCTAGAAGAAAAAAGTGGCCTCGGTATTAAAGAGTTAAGCTTTTACTGCAAAATAAGTTTTGCATTTATGTTTTAAAACTGAAAATAAGGCTTAGAAATTTAAATTTGAAAAATCTCACATGATTGCATTAAAATGCTTGAAATGCATACTATTGTTCCATTAAAATAACGTATTCGTAAAATTTAAAGTTATCAATTTATCTACAAGTCTGATTGAAGTTATGATCAATAAGCACATTTATAACATGTTTGGCAATAGAAATGTCATACTTTCTGCATCCAATCCTCCAAACAGAAACGTTTTGGTTAAAACTTTTTCTAATATTGTAAATTGAACATTCTTGTAGAACATATATATTCAACATCTTTATTAAAGGTGAAATGTAGAGAATAGTAAAGGTGAAATGTAAATGTAGAAATGTCAAAGAAAAAACTTTAGATGATTCCATCTCCTTCTATTCAATCATTGAAGATAAGATACCTTTCCATAGGTAAAAAAATCATATTACGCGTAGCTCCATGATGACCTGTTTGACAATATAAATGTCATACATTCTGCATCCATTCTTCCAAACAGGAACGCTTTTGTTAAAAATGCTTGTAATATTGTAAACAGAACGTTCTTGTAGAAAATATATATGCAACATCTTTATTAAAGGTGAAATGTAGAATATCTGAGTCAAGGAAAAGAATCAGTTTAGTTGATTCCATCTTCTTTTATTCAAACATTGAAGATATGCGTAGTTTTATGACCAGGATTGAAGAGGTTATGTCCGAGCGGCGCGCTGTTGTTGTCATATTACATGCTTGACTCAAAATGGCAGTTAATGTACTGGGAATTTATATAAGGCAAAAAGGGGATTTTCCCGGAAGACTCGAAATGAAAGTCGTAGTGAGCTTATTACGATGGAAATAGAAGTAATTAAAAATGTGGGGTCGTTACAAAATATTTAAGAAAGTTAAAATCTTAAAATATGGCATATATATGTAATCATAGTTAGTGAAATCTACAGCCATTATCAAAATAATCGCAGTTACTTTGTACTTACATTACATGTCTGAAAAGTGAAGCTTCATGCTTTCAACCTTCTAAAGGACCATTGAAGTTTTTGACTAAACACAAGTTGTCAGCTCACCACTACATTAATCTAATAGCAACTTCCAACACATAATCATCGAAAAATTTAAAGTGATCCGTAACATCTTGCATCCTTGTCCAAAATGTAAATCATTTACACTTTTATAACGAGATCGGAATCTTAAGCGGTGCATAAAGATCTTCAGCCCATATAATAATTCGCTTATAGTTCCAATACCAATACCACAGAACCACGGTCAACCGCTGGGAGCAAAATGCACTTTCGTCCGCAGCAAACGTATAACCTGATCTTTGCCATAAACGCTCCATAACTCTGCTACAGTCTTGTTCCAAGTATCATTTTGAGTAAAATTGATGGGAGAAGCGTTCGATGTGTAATTAAATTGCAAAGCCTTCCCAGAAGGAGAGGCGACGAACGTAATTGAATAGTCGTGATGAACTATATCATTCATATTGACAGCTTGACAACCGCAGCTGGTTTGACTCAGCTCGTAAAATTCTCTGCTTCTCTCGAATTCGAATGCTTTCGAGTGCCGTGGTCACTTGAATGTTGATGGTGGAATTGTGTTTTCCCTCACAAAATTTATTCCGATTTTGAATGAATTCAATCGATGTCAATAGAACGTTTCACATTGATCAGAAATGGTTCGAATGTTGCTTTGTTGGGAGAGAAAATGACTTAACTGGTTAATAATTACATAGGTATTGAATCCATACACCTTGTATATGATACAGTTCTTGCAGATCTTTTCTTTTCATTCCAAGATATTAATAAATGTACTGCCTCTTTAAAGTGTATGATGGATGCAGATATAAGATGGAAGACGAAAGAAACCTTCCCTTTGTATCTTTTAGATGCGATTAAAGTTATTATTAATGTTTCCATGTTGTGTAGAAGGCATGAATTGAATATGTTTTACTTTTTTAATTTTGAGCTGAAGCTTGAAAAGAAAAATATATAGAGAGAAAGCGACGTTTTATTAAAAGGGTAGATACGACTATTACTTCGAAAATTTTCGATTTTATGAAAATATATATATATATTATTCCCCAGTCTTTTCTGAACAATTTAAAACAATCCGCGTTAAAAAATGCCAATAATAATGAAAGTTATGAAGATAAATATATCAGCTCTTCAACGTAAACATTGAAAATGGCCGTATCTTTAAAGCGCTATATCTCAATATAATAATTTTAATAATAATATATAATATTTGTCTGATATTGCGTTCACAATATCTCAAGAACTATTGAATATTTTTAAATAAAACCTTTCGAGGTTTTACTGAATTTGTATTTTGCTATGTTCTACAAATTGAACTATAATTTTTGTACATACTTTCTCCAAAGAAGTTTTTTAGGGGTTAAAAAAATTTGAAATTTTAAATAATCTTAATATTTTATTTTAAGTTGGTATATAAAGTAGAAATTATATATTTAAATGTTAAAAAATGAAGGTTCAATCTCTTAAAGTGACTGTTTGGATTACTTTGATACCCAAAATATTGTGTTTTGATAAATATTTTATCCGTAATCATGCGCGCAAGGTGACTATCTCATTTTTCCTCCAAAAATTATACACATATTTATTACTCTCTCAAATAAAAGCAAACAAATAGAAAGGTTTCAAAATGTGTGTACTATTAGAGAAAGAACGGATCTTTTACTAGAAAAAAAGTGAGTTTGTGAATTTCATTGTTTGAGACATATAATGTATAAATTTGACAGTTTTCATCCCATATTTTCTAGGTTTAAGAGTCGTATGTCCCCTTACAGAGAGAATTAATGTTTCTTTTCATTCTTGTGATATTTTTAATACAAATTTATTTGCATTAGACCTTCTCCCGAAATGAGAATTATTTCAACGCTGGAGGATAATGTAACACAACTTCTGTGACTTGCAACAGTCAGTAAAATTATTGCATTATTAAAAGTAAAGTCTTAAGTTTTTTGTCTACTCCTGAAATGTAATTTTAAGCAATCCTAAAAATATCCAAACCACTTTTGATATTTCATACTTTTTTTCATTCCCAAGTCAACTGGATAAAACTGTTACGATATATTTTATGATATTGTGTAATATTGAGTGATATAGTAGAAATATTGTAGGATATGTTCTTGCTACTACTAACACGCTTTGTCACATCCCCGTGTTTTAGAGTTGCGCCTTTCAGTGATGTTTTGGATGTTCGTTATTAAAGTAGCATCAATAAACAAAATGCCCATGGAAGGGTTACCTTTAAGGGGTAAGTAGTTCGGGTTTATGAATAAGGGATTTAAGAGTTTTTACTACATTAAATTTAGAACAAAATATTACATAAAATAAATGAGTAAATTTCAAGTTAAATACAAAAATATTTATTTAAATACTATACAAAGAATTTACAGAGGGAAAAATATATACACAGAAAATTTACGAGAATGTTGAGAATTTACATGAAGTCATGTTTAACTATTGGATCTAGATTAAAGAGGGATAGATGTTACGGGTTAAGAATATTACGGTATTAGAGATTTACAGATTAAAGAGCCATAAGGAAAGTTAGACGGGACATAGTTACTTACAACCTGGAGATCGGGCGGCTTAACTGCGCCAAGACTAATCTGATTTATAACAGAGGAATTGAGAAGAGGTTTTGACATTTTTGCTGCCTGTGGTGTGCTGCCCTGCTCTCAGCGTGCAATCTGGTTTTGTTAAGAAAAAAAGGGAGCTGCTCGTAGTTCGTACAGAGCAGATCTGTGGCTCCATCTATCATCAAAAAATTATTCTAGATCTTACATCCTTCTTTATACAGTGATTAAATTATTCTTTATGGGTAATATCCTACGTGTATGAGTAAATAATCAATATTTTTATATCCCTGCTGATAAGCTGAGGTTTGTTTAAAAAGATACTTGTTATTTTAATATATAAAAATCGTAGTAATTGATATGCTTCACTGGCTTGATATGCTTGATGGTTGTCGTGCAAAATTAGAAACGAATACCAGGTATTTAATGTGTTATGATTATTGCAGCGATATGTCAAATAAAACAAAATCGATGCAACAAGGATAAAATAAGATAAGAAATATAACAATACCAGCAGTTGAATTATAAAAAAAAATCTATATTTCTTTACTGTATTCGGTGCACAAAAAAATTAAAGTATAAGCATTACTAATACATGGAAAAGAAAATTTGTTTATAATATTTTTAGATTTTTTTCTACTAGTTTTACAATATATTTGTATTATTTAATTAAAGCAAATTGTAAAATATGGTTCAATTCATTCATGATATGTAAAATGTTAGAATAAGTTTTTTTACTAAGTATAATAATCTACAATTCCAAATTATACGTCTTTCTTTCTATAACATGGATTGAAAGCTTGCAACTTCTGAAGCAGATTAAAACTTGTTTGAATTCATTTGCAAATGTATGAGAGATTATTACTATTGTACACCAGGTTCATACTGCTTTTTCAAAAATTCTTTAACACGTTCAAGGCGGTGCTGCAATTCATGTTTCTCTCCCATGGACGGCAACTCGAAGAGAGCTTTGTTTCATCTGGCGGCGCCGAACTAAAGTCAAATACGAAATTTTACCGCAATGATAAACATTGACTCTCTGTACTTCTTTGGCACAACTGCTATCATGTTCCTGCCAGCTCATTATTTGAAATGTTTTAAACAACTGTATAGAAATAAACAAACAATTAAGTTTATAATATTGAATTGTTATGTTTATATTATCGAATTTATTATATAAGTTATGCTTATAATATTGAGTTGAAATAAAAAAAATCTATTTTTCAATTAATATACGTTAAATTTCCATTATTTTAATTTTAAAATATCTGGAATTTTTTCTAGTTGCTAAACGAACTGAATCGTTGGTGGTACACACAGCCTGATGAAACACTGAAGTGCGAGCCACGGGTGGTATGCGCCTCCTGATGGGACATATCAGTGCGAGCCATCGGTGGTACTCGCTGACTGATGGGACATCTAAATGGAAGCCACGGGTGGTATGCGCCTAATGATGGGACATATCAGTGCGAGCCATCGGTGGTACTCGCCGCCTGATGGGGCATCTAAATGCAAGCCACGGGTGGTATGCGCCGCCTAATGGGAAATCTAAATGCAAGCCACCGCTGGTACGCGCCGGCGTGAACGTGTGAAACAAAATCACCTGCCCTCGAATTTTTCGCATAACAGCACGTTATAATGCGTTTGTTAATTGCTACTTATAAGAGTCTGTATTCCCACGACCCATTACAGAGGAAGGGTCAGTGTTCGCAAGTAAATCAAGTGCCGAATGCTGTAACGGGTACGTAGTGCATAGGGACAAAATATAGCGCTGTTTGTGCTCTGTAGTACAATTAAGAAAATTGAGCATGCAGTTTGAACGTCTTTTTTCCTACGATTGGGTCCAAACGTTGATACATGTTTACACGTTTTGTTACAAGATTTTATACCAAATTTCATTCATCTAAGTCGTTGCGTTGTTTACTTAGTCTAATCCCATGTAGATACATACGGATAGCTGGTCATCCCTTAGACTAATTTAGAGCAAAACTTTATGTATATCTGCAGTTCTAATGATGAAACGACATTTTAATTTCATTAACCCTCTAACACCGAACGAGGCAAAAATGTTCCCTTAACAACAACGAAGTCCAGTCTGAGGTTGTTGGCTTCTTTTGAGGGGAGATGAGGTTCTGAGATCGCTTAGAAGATAAGCATGGTAGGGGGTCCAATTATTCTTCCCAACCAAAGTCTATTTCCATGCGCCTTAAGGGGAGATTATAGCAGTGGGTAGCGTTGTGAGGTAAATGACCACCCAGGTTGGGAGAGTCCAATTCATGTCGCTTCGTCCCAAAAACTCCCGGTTTTAAAGGGGCTAGGAGAAAAAATTCGCCTCAGGATTAAAGAGTTTATGTAGTTTGCACTTTTAGTTATTGTATTCAAATGCACAAGGACAGACAGACAGACTTTCCATTTACGGATTTCGCCCATAATTTGAAGAAAGTCTACATTTTTGATGTAATGACCGTATAACAAATTTCTCTTTCAGATTTTTGATTATCGTGTACACAGGCAGACCGACAGTCATTTCCAAAAAGTGTATGTTCGGACAGGCGTCTGTAAAAAGTGTCGATTCATTGAAATCTGCTGGTCGAATTTTTTAACTATTACAATACTTTCCATATGAATACTTTGTATACGAGAAATAAAAAAAACACAACAATTTTAATCGATTTTTTAACTATTAGAATACTTTCTCCATGTATACTTCGTATGCACACAATACCTATATTCTACAAAATCCCTCCTTTCTTTCCAGGAAAGAACACAACTGTAAACGCGCTTTTCTATCCTTCCTACATCTGTTTGGAATCACTGAAAATGTTGATAAATTCTTTTCTCCTTCCCAGCCTGGGACCGTTCCGGAACAGCGTCAAAGTGACACGAAAAAGCCATTCGATCCATCGAAGTTTTGAAAACTGCCGCTTATATCGAGACATCTATCATCCGCTGTCCACGGTTTAACCCTGTAGGGCAAAGAAGCTTCTCATATTTTTCTATTTTCTCTGTATTGTTCTGAGAGTGAAACTACGTGTCACTGTGTTTTGGTGAGAATTCCAGCGTGAAGATGACTTTGCTTTGAGTATATGAAAATGCCACTTTGTTTTGCTACCAGAAATGTCTTTTCTAGACTAGAATCCTCAAACTATCCTCTTTTTATGCACTTTTATTTCACTTCACTTATTTAATGTTTGTAAGGTTGCAATTTTGTAATGGAATTTTCCCTTACTTTCTGATGTGTTTGGCTTTTGAATGAGTATAAATACTAATAAAGGGGATTTTTAATTGAGGAAGAGTTAAAAATAATAAAAATAATAGCAGACTACGATAAGAAGTAAGAATCCGGTGGTGGCAATTTTTTTCCTGGATGATTCTGGAATTGCTCACAACAATCAAATTGCTTCTATTAATTTTTGTCTTTTTAGGTATTCAATTCTTATCTTTTGTCTTTTTAGATATTCAATACTTATCTTTTGTGTTTTCAGATATTCACTCCTCATCTTTTGTCTTTTTAGATATTCAATCCTTACCTTTTGTCTTTTTAGATATTCATTCCTTATCTTTTGTCTTTTCAGATATTCAATCCTTATCTTTTGTATTTTTAGAAATTCAATCCTTATCTTTTGTCTTTTTAGATATTCAAACCTTATCTTTTGTCTTTTTAGATATTCAATCCTCATCTTTTGTCTTTTTAGATATATAATCCTTATCTTTTGTCTTTTTAGATATATAATCCTCATCTTTTGTCTTTTTAGATATACAATCCTTATTTTTTATCTTGTTAGATATTCAATACTTATCTTTTGTCTTTTTTAGATATTCAATCCTTTGGCTTTTGAAACTTCGCCAACTTGCGAGTTCTCTGTAACAACGCACTATTTTAAATTTTTAGATATTATTATGACTTAATCGATTAATTTAAAGAAAATTGGGTTCCATATGTTTTATGCCATGCTATAGTGAATTTGGGAAAAAAATTGATTACAAGAATCCATAATATAATAATGAATTATAAATAAAATTTAAAAATGTAGAAAATATAAGTAAAAAATTCTAATTTTGGTCACTAATAAAAGAGCGCTATTTAAAAACTGTTTTTATTAAAAGTAGAGATCATTTGTTATTGTCTGATGTGCCAAATACTCTTGAAAACTTAATTCAAAATAAGATAATTTTTTTCATTGCAGATTTTATATAAATACCTTTAGAACTGTTTCTTTCTAGTAAATCATCCTGTAGATTATAAATGGAAGTTTAGTTATCATCATTGGTTCGATTAAATTAATATCTTTTTACCCCAAAAATAAAGGTCTTATTAAATTGTTGAAAAACATATTTTCACGTGCGATTAATTAGCTTGATGAAATTGCATTCTATTCATATAGGAATGAACAAACATTAATCCGTAGCTAACTTCGTGCTAATGTTGAATAAAATATATAATATGCAGTTATTAACCCTTCTAGAGGCTGAAACGTCTTTTTCCGTTTAACAGGTTCAATTCAGAAGAAAATAGTTCGTATTTATATGTATATTTTCTTAAACATCTATGAATAAAATATTCTTAAGATATCAGAGACATAATTAAATGCAAAAAAGAAAAAATGATTCATTCACTTTAAAAGCTAAGTTTTCTAACCTCAGAACTAAAAGATGAAAATAATTGGGCGTTTGGAGGAATCATGAATCGCAAATCAATATCATCAGTGATAAATAACACTTAATCTATATATGTTCTATTTTCTGCAAAAACTTGAATTCTAGATGTAATATTTTTCAGAAATACCTTGCCTCATTTGCTGTTTGAACCCAATCTATTTCATGTCTGAGGAAAATTTGCGAAAGAAAAAGAAATGAGTGCCGGAATCTTAATGGAGAGAATCTGAGGGTATCATTAAAAAAGTATGCCTTGCATCATTTACTGATTGAATACAATCTATTTCATGTCTGAAGAAAATTTGCAAAAGAAAAAGAAATGAGTACCGGAATTTTAATGGAGAGAATCAGAGGGTATCATTG
>BGPR01035711.1:0-15840 GCA_013235015.1 Araneus ventricosus | reverse complement strand
CACGGCTGGCAGCCGAAGAAGCTATATAGCCGCCATGTCGCCAGCTACGCTACCGCTACGCGAGGCAAGCGTTATGTCATGCGGTGTTGTTTACATACGGCCACATGCCAGTACGCGTTGTTATGCCATACGGTGGTTTCCCACGTATATACGCCGCTACGCTGCGCTACGCCATACAGGCAGCCACGATGTTATGTCGCCTGCTATACGCAGGCATGTTACATACGCGCTACGCTTGAGCACAGCATGCCGGTCATACGTTGCATATGTTTACCGTCATGCACAGCAGCGGTACGCTGCTTTACGTCATCAGCGTCATACGTTGAGTTTGCCATATCATGTTATATTATACATACCGTTTACGCGTCGCCGCTACCATTACATAGCCGCGTTATTAACAGAGCCCATTACACGCACAATACGGCCATGGTTATACGCGCTACGTCGGCCGACATGGTTTGTCAAGGGTTGAAGGTATACAGCCAGCATATGTACGAGCAATGTTGCACAGCATACACGGCAATACGGTATCATATTAGCAGCAGGAGAAGGAAATTCTTCTTCAAACAGCATTACGCGCACATATCGCCGCGTTTGCCAGCACAGCGTCATGCCATTACCGCGCCGCCAGCTACGCAGGGCACGCACATGCCGCTACGCGAGCCCTGAAATAAAGAAATACATGAATACCGCACAATGCATACGCACGGCGAGCAACATCTGCACAGCCATGCACACACACCAATGTTACCATTACGGCATGAAGGCGGCGCATGAGCAGCGGTACCACGGAGCATTACATAAATGCAATATAATAGTCACCATATAACGCGAAAGCTGTCGGCATGCTACATATAGCGCCGTCACCAATCTGCCACCACATATATACGCGCAAGGCCGTCCATCTGCCTGAAGAACACAACGGCGCAGCGAAGAAGCGTTCTGGTTACCGGCACCACGGCGATGGTCGAGCGCCAACCAGCAGCATAACTGCACGCCAGCCAGCCAACAACGAGAATTCGCGTTAAGAGCAAAACCCACGCAGGCCAGCTGGCGCAACGAAGGGCGTTCACACACATCGACATAACATACGCCATGCACGCCACCCACCGCGCCACGCCAGCGCGTCACGATCGCCATGATATAATCTCGCGCCGCGAGCAACGCCACTGCTTGCGGGCAGGCAATACCTGAAATGTTATTATTTAATACGTCGCGAAATGAACATAATGACCTGCGCGAAATCGCCGTCGTTCTGACAGCGCGGCAACACAGGTATGATACGCACCGAAGGCGAGGCGGTTATGAAAAGAGCCATAGTTTGCCACCTGAAACGAAACGCCACATCACAACACCACACCAGCATTAAAAGGTATCACTATATCGCGCCATAGCCCAGCGCCATAGGCATGAGACATACCTACATCTGGCGACACGATGAACGAACGCGCCCAGAAGAGACGCCGATATCACCAGCAGCCAGAAAACAACATGCCATGAAGGCGCTGAATATCGATATTGTTAAACGTCGCCGAATGATCTATTCGGTTAGACGGCATTGTCGACAGCGTCATGTCCACAGCACGAAACGCGTCAAAGCAAGATCACAGCTGCCAGCCGGCGATCTCTTTAATATAATTAATGGGACGAATCATTTGATCGATGAACGATAGACTTGACTCGGCCAACGATCGACGAATTCTTGAGGATCTGAGCCTTTCATTTTGCTATGTTATTGTAAGGTCGAAATGGACCTTATGCATGTGACGTCACATCCTCCGACACGTGACCCGCCGGAGATAGCTATTGGTCAAGTCTAAATGGTGGACTCAGAACTGCTTTATTTCTGAGTCGCTTATAGGCCGATCGTTTTGTTTATTCCTCCACAGCTGTTTTCCTATACTCTCGAACCCAAAGGATGCATAAGGTCCATTTCGATTCGTCTGGATTATTTGATGTTTACCACGTGAAAGTGAATCAACTCCATTGTGCGAAAAAAGATAACTTTATGCAATGATTTTTGTGATAAAGTAGTTATTCATTTCGTTATCACTTTGACATTTAAAATATTATTCAATTTACAGTGAAAAATAAAAGAAATTTTTGTTTAAATAAGTTATTGATTTGTTATTTAAGTAATTCGTACTCATTTGATTTTTGATCTGGATCTGAAGAACCTTACATGGAATCCGGATACATGAAGTGAACGAACAGCCTCAACACTATAGACAGAATCTAATGTTGCTTTATAGCCATATTTCTCGATGAACGCCAATTTTCGGTAGTGTACAAAACTTAGAAAACGCAGTTTACAAACGTTTGCAGAAAGAGAGAGACAGAGAAAAAGGTAAAATCTAAAAAGACTTTAAACTATAAAAAGTAGGTGGAATCAAAGATCTGGATGAGTTTTATATTTTGTTTACGTACTGGAATCTGTGTCTGATAGCCAAACCCATTTGTTCGCGATTAAAAGCGCCAAGATTAAATAAATTCTATCTCTTACACAAAGGCGGAATTATTTCGTCTATTAGTATATTTAAAAACAATGTCATTAGATTCAAAATATTTCAATAAATTTGAAACAGAAGTTTTAAAATTAAATATTATTGAACTCTCTTTTTATTAATTATTTTGAACTTATTTTTAATTATCAATTATTTTGAACTTATTTTTAATTATTAATTATTTTGAACTTATTTTTAATTATTAATTATTTTAAACTTATTTTTAATTATTATTTTGAACTTATTATTAATTATTTTGAACTTATTTTTAATTATTAATTATTTTGAACTTATTTTTAATTATTAATTAGTTTGAACTTGTTTTTTGATTCAATGATTATACTGTGAAAGCCGATTCCACAATTCAAGAGATTACTGAGCAGTTCAGTAGCAAACGAATGGTAAAAAACACACATCCTTTTATTTCATTATTCTATTGCATTAGCGTATATTGAATTTGAGAAAATTTGTTAAAATCAAAGAAGAAATTGCCCAGAAATAAAATTGGTGTCACAGAAAAGTCAATTTTATGAATTTTAAACTGGTGTAAAAATGATTTTTGTGCAATAATATGCTCCAATGTTATTGAGGTAAAACATTAAAATTTTGGTTAATTAAAATTGTGAAAAATTCGGGGAGATTAGGGAACGTCTGAGCCTAAAAACATAACCATTAAATCAGCCATTCTTAGCTTAGGCTAATATATCATCAGACAGAAATGTAAGATAGCAAATATGGCAACCATTCTTTAGGTTTAGGTTAGTAGAAAGGTATGTTAGAGACATATGCCTACTCTAAAGCCACTTTGTCTCCAATTGAGGAAAAAAACTTTCAGAACAAATTTTCGAATTGAGGACTACACATGTGAGTCAGCCCCGTTGCCCACTCCAACGAGCAATTTTTACCATTCTGTGAAATGAGGTTAGTATTTTATATAAACACTAGCTAGTATGTAAATTATGTTATGTAGTTATTATCCGTAGCAAAATGATGTCCCGCATTCGAAATTTGAGGATAATGCTGTCGCGGCAAGAGCAGTATTTTTCTTTCACCACTCTTTTACTGTTTTTTTTTATTATAACTACTAATTCTTATGCCCAGCGGTGCTCGGGATTAAAATGCTATCATGTCTAATATTTTTGATTTAAAAACTACTTTTGTATAGAAAATTATAAAACCCAAAATTCTTTTATCATCTAAAATGTTTTTTAATTAAAATGAGAGTATCAATTGAACCTGACAATTTTTAAAAACTGCTGATAGCTAATTTTCTCCTTAAGTTATTAATATTTGGGTAAAACCAAAGTGTACAGTACATCCCTTGCCAAGCTGGCGCCAAATCATGGAAAACTCGCCAAACGTTCTCCATGTTACCATCCGTAATTGGGATACCACATTCAGCAATTTTTCACCAAAAAAAATTCAAGCTTGGCACCGTACCATACACTTTGGTTGGGCCAATATTTGTTACATAAGTACTTCAATTTTTTTCATAAATCTTGCAATATAAGAAAGGTTTTAACGAATGCTTTGGGACAGTTATTTAAAAAGTAAATTTTTCATTAATAAAAAGCGTTAAAACAAACTATATCAATTGTTGCTTCTGCATAAATTATGAATCGTCTGCTTTTAAGCTTTTCTTTTAGTTGTCTTCCAAAATTCTTTTTAAAGTGTTCTAGCAAGCGTTCTTATGTATTCTTGTTCTTCACCAATAAAAAATTGTTACAAATTGTGAATTTTATACACAATTTAATTTTTGAAAAATTATTAAAATGAGGGCAACAAATTGAACAGAAATTGAACTTGTGTCACTGAAAAGCCAATTTTTTAAAAATTTTAATATTGTGTAAAAATAGTTTTTGTGAGATATTTTCAAAAAATATCACAGAAAATCCCCCCCCCCCCCAAAAAAAAACATCAGAAAAAGATAAATTAGTTCAAAGTCTAACCACTGCCTAGCAATAGAGTATCATTAAATTTGCTTTACTTCAAAATTGTCTACATGTAATTAATTATTTAATATTGAATTTTTAAAAATAAATAAAAGGAAAAATTTCACAGATATAAAATTGCTATCATTGAAAAGGTTAAAATTTTGAACTTTATTACGGTATAAAAATATTTTTGTTGGATAATTTGCTCCAAAGTAACTGTGGAAAAACGGTTTCAGTTAATTTCTAATTAACTGACTGTTTAATTAACTTTAGCACTTTAAAAAGTTGACAGGTATCTTCTTCTTGTCTTAAATAATAAGTGTACAAAATTTTGTTGAAATCAGTCGAGTGGTTTTGAAGGAGATGTGGTACGTACATATCTACCCATGATGACTTTTATTTATATTAAGAAATAAAGCTTTAGAAATAAAAAAAAAAACCCACTAAAATTGGCATTTGCAAGGCATTCTCAAACTATAACAATTTAAATAAAAAAAGACTTGAAAAGCTAATTAACATCTTTCAATAAAATGCTGGAAATTTAGAGATCTTCACTGACGCAGTATTGTATCTGAAGTACCACTCCTGAATGGAAGTTCAAGGTATTCTAAATAAACAAAATAAATTCGCCGATTTAAAACATCAGTCTTAAGGAGACAGTTATTAAGTAAATTTTGAAGTGAGCATTTCTTCCTTCAATATTTGTGAACATCATCAGCCTTTATTTTTAAATTGAAAATGTTCCCATTATTAATTATTGTACTACAAGATATTGAAAACATTTATTTATTTTTTGTTTAAGCAGATGAGTGAAATGAAAAAAAAAAAAAACATGAAATGAAACTATTCTGAATGTGAACAAATTTATGTGCTAAAATGAGTATAAATATAGACAAAGGGGAAAAAATTAATTATTTTTTTGCTTAGAAAATTTACATATGAAGAGCTTATATTTTTGGTGATAATCTATCTTTGTGTTACATACATATGTGTAATCTGTTATATTAAGATTGGTTTTTATTTATTTAACTATTATTTTTTGTTCGTTTTATCTCAGTAATTGAGAAAAATGACAAAATAACTTGAATTTTATAAAATAATTAAATTTTATTGCATTGAAATTCTGATAATTACATGTCAGCAAATAAAAGAAAAAATGTTTGTACAATATTAATATTTTGAAAACAAACCAAACTTCGTCTTTGCATTTTTTTCCCTATATGCTATGAATTATGATATTTTGTAAGACTCCCTGGCATTGCTTGAGGCCATAATTTCTTTATATGCATCCATTTGCAGCTATTGTTATGTTACTGTTATGTGAATATACTTGTTTTTATTAGTCTTGTTATGTTAATTTACTTGTTATGTTTTTTAAATAATTATGTGTTTGCTCTGAGCACCTGATTTTGCAAGTTATCACTTATTATTTTTTTTTAATTTCAAAAGTGTAAAAGTAAAAAATACTTGCAATAAAAATTATAATGTGGCAACTGCACTCAGCACATGACTGCAAGTAGCATGTGCGCATTTTCTCCAGACTTATAAATGGTGGTGAGTTCCACCACTGAATGCAAATCTTACTGGGAGTGCAACAAGGATGTCTTATCTCTTGTTCTGTAGCCTCAGCTACATTTTTAAAAAAATCCCTAATTATGTATTTAACGTATAAATTCTTGTTGGTAGTAATGTTTGTTGATGTTTCTTGTAAGCATTATGTATTTTAAAGTTAATCTTGTAACCAAAAATGGAGTTTGTTAATTTCAGTCCTCAAGTAATCAAAGTTAGGTGCATGTTGAACACGCACTAGCCACATAGCTTCTCAGTGTACTTTAGATAATTTCCTACCTAGGAGGTATTTTCCCATGGTAGTGTTCCCTCGGTGGTATATTGGAGTGCCTTCAAACATTTTTTGTTTTGATGGTTTTATGAAATGTGTTTCCTAATTGTTAGTTTTAATTAAAAATGATAGGAAACCTCAGCAGTGTCTTTAGAAAATATTAGCAAGCTTAACTTCCAGACATAAACAAGATATGAAAACTGTCAGTCCTCAGTTAAAATAAATAAAAGACTGAAGACAAAAACATAGTGGGTTAGATCTTCAGTTTTACTATCAATTAGGAGGGTCATCCAGTTGCCTCCTATTAATTCTCTGTTGCTTCTTTTGTGAGTAAAACAGTTTCTTATGCCCAATTCCATTTATTGTAAAATATTTTTGTAATGTCCTAATTCTTTTACTGTTACATTCAGTTCATTTTCTTGTATTCTTATTATATTTTGCAGACTATTGACTGCCACATCTTTGATTTTAAAATATCCAACCAAATCACCTTATTTATACTGATATTTAAAAGAATCTTTTCTGATTTCCTACTAAACACCTGGTGGAACTTAATAATAGTTATTGTGCATAATTGATCTTCATTGTTTTAAATAGTTACAAGTATAAATTTTTCAATGATCACTTGTAATATAATTAGAATGACATAATTTAGCCTTTTATTGGCTCTGTTCAATAGGAGCATAAAATTGTTCAAGTATTTTAATCTTTAACCAATACTTAAAATTGCCTCCTTAGAATTAATTTCTGCATTTCTTGTCATTCAAGGAAACTGTTAATAAAAATTATTAACTTCGCTGTGTTTGTCTTCTGTAATGATTACTGAAAGTGAAATGATAGTCTCAGAGTAATTATTATATCTACATACATGTCATCTCATAATTACAGAAAAAGGTGTAGTCAAATCTTGCAAAAGTGATGTTTTACTGCTTACACACTTTTATCGAACTACATTTTTTTTTTCATGTTTGTAAAGATGAAATTTATTGGTCGATTTTTCATCCATTTCCTGATTGTGCTCTGAAATTGTATGTTCTTGTTGATAATTCTTTATTTAAATATTTTCAGAATTTAACTATCAGTTAATTGATTTATTTTAATTTTTTAATTGATTTATTTTAAGATTTTCATTCCTTACATAGGATGCCTCCTGGTAGTAAATTTGAAAAAAAAATTTATTACATTATTTTAAATAATGGATTACGAAATATATTAAATGTATAAAAATAAAAAAGTTTCTGAAAACATACTTTTGTTAATGCACTAAAAGATTTTTTGAAAAAAAATTACTTTTTATTGCCCTTATATAGGTGCATTTAAAAATTTTTTAATTTAAATTGAATATGATACAAATTTTAGACAGTTATAGAAAATTGAAATAGCAGAGTATTTCAAGTGTGTGCAATTATTTTAAGGAACTAGTAAACTCCATTTTAATATTAGTTTTTAATTTTGAATCATAATGTATCAAGTTTAAAAAACTTTTTTTTACATCTTAAGTTTGTTTCACAATTTGCTTCCAGTAATAAATGCCAGATTGCCATAGCAGTAATAAATGTCATTTAAACAATATTTATAATATAAAAATGTTTCGTTTTCATTCAGAATATCCTCATTTAATTTCTTCAACAGCTTCAAATTCTAGATGTTAAGAAAAAACTAACACACAATTCACAAAGGTATAATTTTTATTCATAATTTTAAATATACCATATCAATAAAAATATTTGATTTTAAGTGACATTTATAAACAAAAATTTTAAAAATTGTGATTTTTTAACAACATTTCCCCATTATATTCATCTAAATACAAAGCAAGTGGAGTGTGTTGGATCTTCTGTTTTTTACTGTTTTATTGGGGTTTTTTTGGGATTTTCAGCAACAAAGGCTATTATCCCGTATTCAATCCAAAGTTCTTTTCAACCCATATTCGAAAAAAGAGATGAAAATTGCCGTCAAAAGACGGGCTAAATTATTGCCGATCTGATTCGGTCAAGAGAAAAAAAAATGGCGCCCTCCTAGGAAGGTCCTCCATATTCATTTTCCCTTGGATCTTCAAATCGAAGGCCGAAAGCAATGAAAATAAAGTCAAGGTTTTTTATATTAGTAAACAAAACAGAAGACTCTTACATTTGACTACAGCAAACATTAACAACTTGTACTGAATACATATACAAAAACCATATTTTAATCTGAAATTAAATTTCTCGAATTCCAAAAATTTAAGAAACTTTTAAAATAATTTTGGAAATGAAAACTTGTGCAGATTGTCGAAAAACCAAGAACACTTGTTTCATCATCATCAGCGGAAAAAGCAAAACAACCAGAAGTTTCTGTGTTTGAAGTGGCGGTATTTTTATTATAAGTGTGTTATCTTGCTCTATTTTTTAATTGATAAACGCTACATTTTCTTTCTTAAATAACTTTAAACTACTTATTCATTAGTAAAGGAACCACTATCTATATTTGTAATCTGCAAAATACTTCCCTTTAGCTAATCCGAGCATTCCGTGGTAGGTATGTCAATTACACAAGTCATTAAATGAATTTTATCAAAAAGCTACGAGATAAAAGTGATTTTTTAAAAACTTTTTATTAAATGGAGGAAAATTACTCTTTCTATTAAAAGCAAGCTTTTGTATAATTCAAAGACTGCCAATTGTTAAATGGCCTTTTCTTCTGGTTTCGTTTTTGGCAATGAGATAGATTTATGAAAAGAAGTTCATTGAGCTTATTAGATAAAATTAAATTGGATTTTTTGTGTGCTGAAATAAAAGAACTATATATGATTTTATAATGACATAGTTAGACACTTCTCACTTGATGCTACTTGACGTTTTTTTGTTATTTATTGTTGAGTATTTTATATAATTTATTTGTGCTTTCTGACCGATGATTGACTGATTTTGTGCTTTATAACTGATCTGGTGGTCATTCTGTAAGTCTGAATAGTTGGTTAAGAAGATTATGTGATTTTGAGTCAATTTTACTTCCAAACCTCTACTAATAATGAAAGCTAAGTTGTCTGTTGGTGATGTACAGGACAGACTGTTGGACACATAACTATCAAATTTGGCGTATATGCATTTTGGAGGGTGGAACTTTCTGTTTTGGAATCTTAAGTAAAATTTTGCTCACTTTATTTTCATTAATTTATTTAAGTAAAATTTTACTTAAATTTTGGTGTTTCTTGTGGTAACTTCAATGCATTTTATTTTGTAAAAATACTTTTTACATCATCAACAAATACAAAAAATTATCTGTTCAGTAATATTGATTTGTGCAGTTTTTCCTAATTTTATCAGATTTTTTAAGTATGATTTCCAACTACATTTTTTATTGTTAAATCTGTACTTAACTAAATTTTCCTTCGCACTTACAGCTATGAAATTTGGTACACATGTAATCATAATGGTGACTCAATGCACCTCGAAGCCCGAATTTTAAATTAATTACATTAAATCCAAAGTAATTTTCACTTCTCTACAGTTGGCTGTTATGTATATTTTTAAAAACCTGTTTTTCGGCTTAAGCTCATTGAATTCATTTTTTTATGTGTTTTGTTCTGTACTTTTTTCCACTAGTTTTAAAATTAAGCTTTTTGCAAAATAATAATAGATATTTGCTTTTCGTATAAATTCTTTTAGTTCCCTTTTAATTTTGTTGTATTAGTGTTTTTTAGACCTCATAACTAAGAAATAATGAAAAAAAACCAGGTGTTCACAGTCTATACTTATAAAAGGCAATGTTTGCGTGTGTGCGGTGTCCAGACGAATCTATCGCACTTACATCCATGAAATTTGGTACACAGGTAATCATATTGGTGACTCAATTCACCTCGTAGCCCGAATTTTAAATTTTTATTTAGAAAATTTTTTATTTCATATTTTGTGTTGTTTTGGGTGATTTTTCGCACATTTTTTGCCGATCTTTGAGAAATAATGATCAGAAAATACCAATCGATGCATCATCGAACAGAGAAAACAATTATCGTTTTAATGACATTTGTTTTGAAAGTCTAACGTAATTTCCTGAATTTTGAGAAATTTTTAAATAATAGTCAGTTTTCGAATGAAATTTTAAGATTTCAAAATCAAATGATTCCATCTCACGTTCTAATTTCGTTATATTTTTGAAATGTTTTCAGCTAATAAATGAAACGTTTCTCCTTCATTTAAAACAAGAAAAAATACCATTGTAAGTCGATTTTTAATTAATTTTTTAGTTGATGGGGTCAGAGAAGTTTTTTCGAAGGAAGAACTATTATACGGAAATCCCATTCCATCCAAGTGCGCGCCATTTGGCTGAAAAAATTTGAGCTATGGCTTTATTTGGCATCCTGTCATGAATGAGGGTAGCTACGGAATGTGATAAATTACTTTTATTGTGTTAGTCTGAAGGACCGTTTAAGCAGGTTAAGCAAATGTGGTTTTTTTTTTTTTTTTTTTTGGTTATTTTTTCTTTCCGCGCGTCTATGTGTTATGTTCTGGTCAATTTCGCCTTTTAGGCTAGGCGCATACATGCAATTATTAATGGGGCAACAGTTTAGTTGCATGTTGAAAGGTCATGGGCTCAAGTTAGAGTGCTCATACATGCAACTTTATAGTTCGGCAACTAAACAGTCGTAAAATCACAGCGATCGCCTTTTGATTAAACCAGCGGGAGTTTCTCCCCTAAACTTTCTCGTATACTTCCCCAAAAAGGTGCCGTTTCCCCTTCCCCCGCTTGGCTAAAAGAATTCGAACCTACTGTTATCCAGAATCCAATGACTATCAGAAGATTTTTCATTATAGTGGTTGAAAAATATCTAGGTGAAGAATCAAATTCAAAGAGATGCGTTCCGATTTTCCGCTCTTGCCGGCTCAAGGACAAACTGACGTAATTTGCTCCATAGCTTTGGCGCACAGAAGATTGCTTCCAGTACGCATGCGCGTGGAGATCGGATTCTTTTTCAAAAGTAAATTATACAGACCGACAGACAGTCAACCCTTTGACGGATTTGGCCCAAAATTTTATACGGACCTACATTCATGACAACAAAACCGTGTACCAAATTTTATCCATGTAGCTATTCAAATTTTTGAGTTACAGTGTTCACATGACCGCGGACATACAGACAGACTTCCCTTTGACGGATTTTGTCCAAAATTTGATAGAAACCTACAAATTATGTTTAAAGACCACATACCAAATTTCATCCCCGTAGCTCTAATAGTTTTCGAGGTATCGTGTTCACAGACAGACACACAAACATAATTCCAAAATTGTGTTTTTTGGACTCGGGGAGGTCTAAAACGTGAAGATTCGTCAAAATCTCGAGTTCGAATTTTTTGACGATTACAATACTTTCTCTTCGTATACGAGAAAGTAAAAATCGCACAACTCTCGTAAAGTACACGGGTTTCTACTGGAGCGCGCACGCATGCAACTAAAGTCAGTAGCTTTGTACCTATTCTGTTCTTTGTCTGCATGAACGTCCCGTAAATTTTGATATGTTGAAATAGGACAACGGATTGCGGATCACTTTCAAGAGATTTAGTTTCCAGTATGTTATGAATAAAAAGTGCAAGCTTAAAATTTACAAGTAATTTTATGCAAAATAGTAAAAAAAAGTGACAAAACATTTTTAACTCAATTTAACTTCTATTCAATTATATTATTCGACATTTTTAAAATTATAAAGCAGCACATTTTTTTAGTATTATAAAACACAATGTAAAACAGGCAAGACGTGATTAATTACAAATGCTCTCCAAGTAACAATCGAAAATTTAAATTATGCTTGACTTTAATTTGTTTCATGTCTGTAAGTTGAACTGCACGACCTTTCTAAATTAAATGAAAGTACAAATTCTACCATAAAAAATTTTTTAGTGATTTTGTTTCTGCTAACCACACTGCATGTTTTCCCAAGAGAGGTCACCATTTTCATTTATTTTTACAGCTGCCACGTAATTAGCGCCATCTACCTCATTGATACTAGAACAAATACTGTTAGATTTCTTCATTCGTTTGGATCTGCATTTCATTTCACCTTTCCATATTTTATTAATTTTTAAAATAATAAAGATCTTCCATGGACACCTTTTATTTGTATATCACATTTATATCCTTATCTATTTCAAATTAAAAGGCCTCTGTTAGTTTTCCGGATGTTCAAAGTGAGGTCATAATCTTACCTGCCATTTCTGCTGCATTATACAGGGTGTCCACTGAAGTTCTTCTATCCCACATTAACTTGAGAACGGCAGCAACTATTGCCACAAACTTGGTGTTTAGGTATAGTAAAGTGACCATGCACTACATGGTGAGATCGGTTACAGCGCCACCAGGCGGCAAACAACGGAGTTAGTGTTCCTGTCTCGAAAACGGTACAAGGTGCGGGGAAAAAGTCAATTACAAAATTGTGGAGCGTCTTCGATTTAGTACGAAAAAGCACCTTGTGCGCATTAATACGAAGAGCAGAACGATTACAATGCACATCTGTTTGTTCGCATTTTCCGAAATTGTAATGTCACAAGACATGGACAAAAGGAGAAAATTTTATTTTTCGGGCAAAAGAATAATCCTTTTTCCTGTGGGAATAACTAAAACAGCAAGTGTATGGACCTTTCCAGCCATATTGCAGGACATTCGATGACGTATTACAGTAGCTGTGCTAGCGGACTAAACGATTTACTAAAAAGCGTGCAAAGTGAAATTCAAACAAGATCCTAAATCTTTGTTGTAGATGATGGAAAGCAGTTTGAACACAAAAAATAAAAGTATCTTGTAATAAGTAGTTGTTTTTTCTCTTTCTAACCCATTTTGAGACGTCACAGTTTCGGAAATTGAGAACAATCTATTGTACATTTTAAGCGTTCTGTTCTTCATATTAATGTGCACAAGGTGTCTTTTCGTACTCAATCGAACATGCTCTACAATTTTTCAATTTATCCCCCCCCCCCCGTATCATGTACCGTTTTCGAGATAGGAACGCTAACTCCGTTGTTTGCCGGCAGGTTGCTCTGTAACCGCTCTGACCGTGTAGCGCATGATCACTTTACTATACCTAGACACCAAATTGGGCCCAGGCAATATCACTCTCAAGTTAATGTGGGGTAGAAGGTCTTTAGGACAAAATGAAGGTTAATGAAAAGTGAGTCTATGATTACAGTGTCGGTTTTTTTCATTACAGGTACATATCTTTGGATCTTAATACAAACAGGAAATGGACACATTTTTCGAAGTGAAGTAGCTATGGTGGATTCTGCTCAGAGTCAAAACATCTAATGGTTTTACTGCCTTAGAAATAAACACCAATCAAGAAATTATAATTAATTCATAACAAAATTTACGACATAAAGATATTAAAGCAGAAAACAATCATAACGTCCAGTTCCTAACTTTCTTTACCAAATATTTGCATGATCTGGTCTCTAAAATATTCCATTAGTTATTTCACTTCTGATAATGATGGAGAAGCAACTGAAATGCGTTCTGAAAATGTTGTCCCTCGAGGAATTGGCTCTCAGGAGGGTGGCTATCGGTTTGTGGAGTGACTCAAATATTTTAGCTTCCATTTCGAAATTCCGATTGTTTGGGTTTTCTACCCTTGAAAGAAAAAAAGACTGGCAAGAAATTATTGAAGATAAGATTAAAGATAAAATGTTGCAACTTGAGTTACCCGCATCTATTATGAAGGAGTTGATTGATATAGTTAGACCTATTAGTTTAGATATCAGAAGATGGAAAATAGTTTACCAAGGATACTTCTTCGCTTCAAATGAAGAAATCGGGTTACCTGATTCAGCAAAACTCTGTTTTACCTCAGCAGGAAGTGTAGACTATCGAAGAACAGCTGAAGAATTAGTACGTTGCAAGGCGTTAGGTGTTGTGAGACGTTACAAAATAGCCTGTTTACATTGCTTGGAAGATTACATTCCACTTCTTTGGGAAGAACTCCCTGAAGAGAGGAGAGAGTTTTTCTGTAACAAAAAGTTCACTTCGCCGTATCTGGAGTTTTGTTGGCCTCACATTCTTAAAGGCGAACACTCTAAGCTGGACTACTTGTTGACAGCGTCGAACAGAAATCTGACCACCTTTAATCAGTGTGCGTTTGAATTTTTAGCAGAAAGACGCTGTAAAACAGCTGCTGAATATTTTTTTCAGAAGTTAACGCATGAAGAGAAGGGAGCTTCTTTAATGAGGACTGCCCACGCGTTGCTTGCAAATTCCAGTATGGAAAATCTTCCAGAGGAGACACTTTCTGATGCCTTGTGTTATTTACTATCCGTAATGACTCCCGAACAGCAGACGGAAATAGTTAAGGCTCAACCCATCAAAGTTCTTTTGTGTTTCCTTGATTGGCAGTGGCAAGATCTCTTCTTGGAGAACGCTGACCTCATCTGGACTTTTCTGCCACCAAGAGCCTATAGAGATCTGCTAAAGAAGATGATTAATATATATTCAGATTTCTATTTTCCTAAATTGTTCCAGGAATTTTTCATTCAGAGTCCTCTGGATTTCAAAAAATGTTTGGTAGATCCAAAATCTGCATTCCCTTTTCTGTCTATATTTTTCGAATCTGAAGATTCAGAATCGATCGAAGTCATTTTTAGAAATGTAGATGGTGCAGACAGAGTAAAACTTGTATTTCATCCTAGTGTTTTGAAATTTTTTTACGAAAGCATCTTGATTGATAGATGGCATATGGTGGAAGTGTGCCTTCGAGAGGCAAAACTATCCAAAGAAGACGGGGAGAGACTGAAGAAGGCTTTTTTGAAATGTAATGGCATAGGGCGAATCGAGTGGGAAAATCGGAAATTGAAAAGATTCTTCGATTTCCTCGATGAAACCAATGAAAGTGCTGATAAGGAAAAGAAAGCTCAGAAGCGTAAGTTAGAAAACTGCTGTGCAGAATAATGAACTTTTTCTAGTGCTGGGAGGTGGAGAACAATCAGAATATGGTTTCGTGGAGTTGTTGTGATGGTCATATTTTGAAATTTTAATGAATGAATGTTAAAATTTTTTCTGTATCTCAAATGCCTTTCAAAATAATCGCAATATTTTCTTTATGACAACTTAATAAAATGTTGAGAATTATTTTTACTCTGAGTTATTTTTAATATTAAATGGAAGATAACAAGTTAACTTGACTCTGCTCCATGTAACTTTTTTAAAACAACAGTTATATAATACAACTGGAATCCCCCTGTCATGTGTTTGCCCTCGAAATGCTATCTGGTAAAGGAGGAACGAACAATAATACCTTTTTTTATTATATTCAGTGGCGAATCCAGGATTCGGTTCTGGGGGGGGGGGCTGAGGTCATAAAAATTTTGTATCGCAATGACGAATGTCAAACCTCGTGGCTTATGTAAACCAAAACACTTTAACTTTACAGGCTTCCCTGTAAAGTTAAAGGTTCCTTTCCTCCTGACAATAAGAATAATAAAGAACACTACAACAATACTTTCGATAATTTAATAAAAAATGCATTGAAATAGCTGGCCAAAAAATGTTTTCAACGCTACATGTGCAAGTGGAATGACTAGAAAAGTAGGAAAATTTTCGAGCCTGT